>SJYC01116018.1:0-23862 GCA_006408675.1 Madoqua kirkii
ATAACTTTTCTTCCAAGGACTAAGTGTCTTTTAATTTCATGGCTGCAATCACCATCTGCAGTGATTTTGGAGCCCAAAAAAACAAAGTCTGACAGTTCCCACTGTTTCCCCATCTATTTCCCATGAAGTGATGGGATCGGATGCCATCATCTTCGTTTTCTGAATGTTGAGCTTTAAGCCAACTTTTTCACTCTCCTCTTTCACTTTCATCGAGAGGCTTTTTAGCTCCTCTTCACTTTCTGCCGTAAGGGTGGTGTCATCTGCATCTCTGAGGTTATTGATATTTCTCCCAGCAATCTTGATTCCAGCTTGTGTTTCTTCCAGTCCAGTGTTTCTCATGATGTATGTAAGTTAAATAAGCAGGGTGACAATATACAGCCTTGACATACTCCTTTTCCTATTTGGAACCAGTCTTATTGTTCCATGTCCAGTTCTAACTGCTGCTTCCTGACCTGCATACAGATTTCTCAAGAGGCAGGTCAGGTGGTCTGGTATTCTTAGTTTCTCCAAAAAAGCTGTTTAGAATTTTGAGTAGTTTTTTCCTTAAGAAATTTGTCTATAGCAAATGAAAGCAATTCCAAAGATTCCACTGATGTGGATATGTGTTTTTAAATGCATCCCAAATTATACTGATGATGATTGAAAGAAGTAGAAGAGTATAATCTAAAATCATATTTCAACTTTGCTAAAATAAAGATGTGGGAACTGGCTAAGACACTTAATATTTATGACCAAATTTACAGGTAAGCCTTCTCAGCTCTAGTTTTTGAGTCTGAAACTTTTATGAATCAAAACATGTTACCTATGTAAAAACATGTTTTTATGAAAATATTAAGTGAAAAAAGTAATCACACACAGTACACTCAAGTGTGATTATAACTATGTGAATCTGTGGAATATTTCCACCATTTGTGTCTGTACATCCATCTGCAGATTTAGAAAGTAAACTGAAGAGGTAAGAATGGTGGTTACATGGCACACAGCATTTCACTTCAGATTGATGTCAAAACAATTTTTACATTTGCAACCATAACCACCACCAAAATAATAATTGATTCCAGTAAATTACCCATGGATTTAAAACCACTGTTGGGGAAGAATAATATTCCAGAACAGGTTATAAGAGTGAGACAAGCTGGAAAACCCTACCTTAACTAAGTGGTCCAATTTAGCATCATCAGTGATAAGATAACCCACATCAGTGCCTCCTGAAGCTGTGCCTTCTCTGTAGCATCTTGTCAGAACCGTCTAATCTGAATCTAATCATGTGGAACTGAGACAAATTGAGGGACATTCTACAAAATAACTGGCCTAGACTCTCCAGCAATGCAATTATCTAGGAACTGTTCTAGATTAAAGGAAATTAAAGAAACATGGAAACCAGATGCAATGCATGACCCTTGACTGGATTTTAGGGAGGAGAAAGTCCTATTACAAAAGACATTACTGGGACAATTGTGGAATCTGGAAGAGGGCTGTAATCATTCTAAGTAGTACTGTACTACCATTAATTTTCTGAATTTGGTATTGCATTGGGGTTATGTAAAATTAATGCTCTTCTTTTACAGGATTAAGCTTAAGCATGTATTGGATTAAACTAAATTATGAGACTCTTCAGAAATACCCTCAAATGACTGAGGAAAAAAGGAAAAAATATATAGTGTAAAACTATCAATAACATGGCAAAGTGTTACCAACAGGCAAATTCAGGCTAAGGATACAGGAGTACTCATTGTTTCTTCCTGCGATTATTTTAGGATTAAATTGTTTAGAAAAGGTGGGGCAAAAGAGTCCATCTTTGTTTTAAAATTCTACATGATCCAGAATGGACTCCACTACAGTCACCTGATACTAAGAAGGCTAAGAGGCAAAAAAGCAAACAAGCATCTACTTTTACGTAGTAATGATAACCTGTTAGCTCACAGTCCCCTCAAAACCTATTAAGTTGCAGCAGGAAACTGTTTCCCAGATGGAGAACTTAAGCTTAAAGAATGAGTCTTGGGAATTTCCTGGCAGGACAGTGGTTAGGACTTGGGCCTTTCACGGCTGGGACTGGGGCTCAATCCCTGGTCAGGGAACTAAAAAGATTCCACAAGCTGCCCAGTGTGGCAAGAAACAATTACACATATGTACTATATATAATCAGAAACAAATCTGAGGCAGTTTAGTTATATAAAATCAAAGTCTGGGGGCAGAAGATACACTGCCTATATGTGAACACAGAGGGTTTACTTGCCAGAAAAAGGAAATATTGCCAACCCTCAGAACTACAGTTGGACAGATAAGACCTATTATTCGGTAATTTTATTCAAGAACCATTACTGTACACTGATTATGTGCCAGTGGTCCTCTGCTGAGGTGCATCAAAGGTAAGACACAGTCCCTGCCCTGAAGAACTCAGCCTGTGAGAGTCTCCTGTCAATTATGCTTCAATTAAAAAAAAACAAAAACCTCTTTATAAAATCCTTAATTTCTAAACTTAGTCTGAGACTAGTCAACTTAAAGATAATTTGCAAATAGTATTTAAAAGCCATTAAAATGCTCTACTTTAAAAAAAAAATTAGTTATTTGCTTCCATAATACTGACAACCCAAATTATTTATAATAAAGGCTTGATAAGGACCTTATACAGAAGCCCTTCCAAATAGACACAAGTTTGAGGGCAGAGGAAATCTTTCTCTCACTCAAAGGCCTGTACTTGTTTGAACCCTGACCAGGCAAGTAAGGTTTCAGGGCAGAACCTGTCTTCTAGTACAGCTAACTCAGGAGACATGAAGAGTATGCCACCTATGAATTTCGGTTGTTTTCTCTGACTGAAAGAACTCTCAGTTAACCTGAGATTCATCTGTTATGGGTTCTTGTAAGTTAAATCATAAATAACTAAGAATCTAAAAAGTAGATATCTTGAATAATCTTAACCCACCATAAAATGATCTCTAAATCATAAAGGATGTGCTATTCTAAAGCTCAAAGTTTTTGTTATTTTTAAAAATTTATTTTTTAATTGAAGGATAATTGCTTTAGAGATTGTGTTGGTTTCTGCCAAACATCAACATGAATCAATAAGTAAAGTTTAGGAACCCACAATTTTATGTCTGGATGTCTGTAATTCTTAAACGGTTCATAAAAAAGAGGATGAACATAGTGGAGACTTAAGATTTTTCATTTCTGCTGAGAAGTTCTGTATCACTTAAACTGTCTGAGCAAAAGGTCCCATTATGTTAAGTGAGCATAACTGTTAATATATGCTGTTATTTTTGGTGCCTCTTTTCCCTCAGGATTTAAATAGAAATTAAGAATGACTAGGGAATTAATACAACATTGTAAATCAATCAGACTTAAGAAAAGACTAGGGAGACCCTCCCTGTTTGTTCAACTGCAGTACTTGTAGCTAAACTTTATATAGAGTGCCTGACCTAAAACGAAGCCCTTCTCTAGTGAAAATTAAGTTAAGCCATCAGGATTCTGGAAATATGGGCTCAAGAACCACACTTGAACTTGTATTTAGCATTAGAATTTATAGGTATTAAAAAATACACATGTATATTACAATTCTTCAGTTTAAAACAGGTTTTAAAATGATTTACTCAATAATAAGAGACTTTCATAGCTCAGAAATGTTTTTGGGAAACTTAGTCCATCACTTAAAAAAGTGATTTCACTTTTAAGAAAAATAAATTTGAGCTTATTTTTAAGAAACAAAAGTTTCTATTTCTTTTATATAAAATCTTTTGTTTGTCCTAAATTCAATGAGTTAAAACAGGAAATTCTACGGTCAACCAAACTATAAGACTTTTTCAGAAGAGACTATTTTTACTAATACATATGTTTAATTAACTAATTTTACTTCGGTTGTGATAGGTCTTTGTTGCTGCACACAGGCTTTCTCTAGTTGTGGAGCGTGGGCTCTGGGGTGCATGGGCTTCAGCAAATGCGGCGTGAGGGCTCAGGAGCTGTGGCTCACAGGCTCTAGAGTGTGTGCTTAGTAGCTCTGGTACACCGGCTTAGGTGCCCTGTGGCACGTGAGATCTTCCTGGACCAGGGATCAAACCCACGTCCCCTGCACTGTATCACCAGGGAAGTCCAAAATATTCAATATAACCAAAATCAGCATCTAGGCACAGAGGTAATGTGAGGGATAATGTTCCAGTCCTAGATATGTAAGGCGGCACAACTAGGTAAAGATCTGGAGAAGATGGCAGGAGATAAGTGCATGTGTGTTCAAGGCCCCTCCGCAGCCTGCCCATGGAACTGCCTTCTTCTCTCCCCTATGAATGCAGTTGAGGCCAGATAGCTTCTGACTCTGATAAAACTATATTTTTCCTAGTATTACTGTTTCTCCAATGGTGTTTTTTTTTATTAAAAGAACTATTCAAACAGGTGGTAAGAAATTAAGCTTTTATCAATACACAAATAAGTTTACTTAAAAGCAGCTCAGTTCTGTATTTTAAAAAGTTTCAGAATCTCACCCCACCAATGTCCGTAACCTGGAAGAGGCTCACTTGAAACCTGCAGTCCCACCTAGGAGCATCAGTAAGCGAAGGTCTAGGTACTTTCACATGTATTTGTCTTGTCATCGAAGAGAGAGTCAAAAAAAACCACATCTCTTGCCTGGCTGAGTAGGAAGAATCCAGAAAAAAGAGCTTCATAAAACGTCTATGAAGGAAAACTAGCAATATCAGAAGAGTTCCAGCACTTCAATTGAGTATAATTCTCTATATTCTTTTCTTGATTTAATTTCTGTAGCTCACGAAAACTTACTTCAATCTTGTTGAGCTCGGAACAAATGCTTATCTAAAGAAAAAAATTCCAAAATAAATTTTTAGCATAACTTGTACATATAAATGAATCCTCCACAATTACTTAGAGCTATTCTAAGAAAAACTTTAATAATAATGCTTCATGATTACAAACAGAATACAGTATATATAAAATAATTACATACCTGGGATTTCACAAATTTGTAAAGACTTAACAGTAGCCTTTTTGCCTCTGGTATCATTACCACAACAGTAAAATTAGCATCCAGAAGTAGACATATCCAATCCATAATCTGAAGATAAACAGTGAAAAGGGAAGTTAAGATTTTACAAAGTCTATGATTCTATCAAGCAGTTATAAGAAAAATAAGTTTTCTTTACAGAAGTCTGAACATTTTAGTTTAGAGATGAAGGAATTTCTAAGCAATCTAAAAAGGCTCTTTTCTGCTTTCATATTTACCATTTTATAAGCAAAATTGTGTCTTTTCCATCAGATAAGTCAGTAAAAAGAAAGCCACAGTGATATATAATCCAAGGGAGAATGAGCATATTTTATTTAAAAAATTTTTTTGATTAACTACTGGCAGCTATTAAAAAAGAACTCACTCATCTCCTATTCTGAAATATACTACATACATTATGAGATAAAAATAGAGTGTCATGTATTATAGATGAATGGCCAAGAACTAAAATAAAATTACTTTACACTTACTTAAGTATCCTATATCTTCAAATGGTGTTGTTAACATGAAAACATCACTCATGAAAAAGCATTAAGGAAATCAATTATCCATTTGCGGGAGTGGGGAAAGCAGATCCCTATATACCCTCTACATCAAAATAAATATTATAGGTATCAAAGCATTAAACACAGAAAAAGAAAATAAATATATTACGGAAAAACGCATAGTGGCTATTTTTATACTCAGAGTGGGAAGGGCCTTAAGCATGACACGGCCAAAAAGAAGCCACAAAGGAAAAGCTCAACAATTTTAACAGTATGAAAATTAAAAACTCACCTATGGTAGAAATGACGTTAAAGAAAGTAAAAAGACAGTGACAGGAAACGAGTATTTGTAATACTTTGACAGAAATAGATGAATATCTCAATATACAATAAATAATTTACAAGTTAAAATGAAAAGACAGAAAATATAATGGAAAAATGGACAAAGAATCTGATTAGGCAGTGCACAAAAAGGAGTATAAATGGTCAAGAACTGATGGTCTCTCATTACCAAAGAAATGCAAATTAAAACACCCATTTGTTACCTACCGACTGTCAAAGAGTAAGGTCTCGGACCTTTGTGGCCACAGTACCTCTTGTCACAACACTTGGAAAGGTAGCCTGGCATGTTCAAAACTAAAAATGCATGTACCCTTTATCTAGTAATTTCACTAATGAGAATCAACCCAATAGGTGTTCTCTCATAATAAGCAAGAATATCTGTATAAAGATGCTCACTGAAGGTTCATTTATAATAGCAAAAAACTGTTAACAATTACATACTGATCAACAGGTGACTAACAAATTAGATTTTCTATGAAATCAAATGGTGTGCAGGTATATCTTGATCCACAAAATGCACAAAGCGTAGTACTGAATGAAAAACCCAAACTGCAGAACAGCTTGTACTTTATGATCCAATTTATGTCAGAAAGATATAAGAAAGATAAGTTAGTGTAAAGACAGAAAATTTCTAGACTAAAAGCAACTCTGAGTATTACTTATCTTTAAGAGGGACTAGGAATAGATTATTCAGAGGACACTTATCACCACCCTCTCCCAGTGAAGGTGAGGAAATGCTTGAAAAGGATCACAATAAAGAATCAGAAATTTAAGTTCTAAAGATCTATCATTCTTCCCAGCACCAGATCAAAGTAAAAAGATTATCTCACCTGGTTCAAGGTTGGAGGGTGTGTTCCAGGAAGAGTCATTGTAGCATTTTCACTGCACTTCAGATAAAGGAAATACAAATACTGGAGAAATAGCTGGGCAGACGGAAAAAAAGGACAATCACTCTCATAGAAAATTTTTCTCTATAAAAAGCTAACAAAGAGACTGGAAAGAATTTTAAGAGGCTACTGAAATAAACTACACATCAAACAAACATGCTATAGACATCAAGGACACAAAAAACAAATCGAATGCACTTTCCGTCATTAAAGAGGAGTTCATTTGGTTTGGGAGAGGTGGGTGAAGGGCTTATTTTGCTTGCAAATAGTAAGTAGAGAAGAGAGACTCCTTCTCTGGGCAATGCTTTTTAGTTTCTGCGCTTAGTCGCTCAATCATGTGAGACTCTTTGCGACCCCACAGACTGTAGCCTGCCAGGCTCCTCTGTTCATGGGGATTCTGCAGGCAAGAATACTGAAGTGGTTTGCCATTCCCTTCTCCAAGGGATCTTTCCAACCCTGAGATCGAACCCAGGTCTTCCATATTCTTTACTATCTGGGCCACCAGGGAAGTCCTTTTCGTTTCTACTCAACTGTAACTTAGATGGATGTACCTGGACTTCCAGTTTGGCACAGGATCAAGCCAAACTCTGCCTCCCTCAGATCAGTCTAGTCTCCTAGGCACAATTTTTCACCTTGGGGGCTGGGAAATCTCTTACTCAGATGAAAGAACTCTACATTTTGAATGCTCTAAAAGCTGGGTAGTGTTAAGCAGCAACATTTAACACAGAAATAAAATCCTGTATGACCTGTAAGAACACTCACAGTGCTGTGCTGTGCTGGGATGTCCTTCAAATGAGGCAGAAGAAATGTCTCACTGTATGCTGAGTGAAGAATTGCATTTCTACTTAGGAATAAAGGAAAATCTTACTTCAACAAATAAAGGCTTTCTAACTGAAATTATGAGTAACTCTCTTCCCCACTGACATTTTTTTCTCAATGGATACAAAAGTTCTACTTTTCTAGAAGAGCTCTATCACTGAACATTCTCATCACTAGAGATCATCTCGTATGCTTTCCTATTAGAAATAATTGGTCTTTATTCAAAATGCTAATTTTTAGAACTGACAAAGCTTCTATCTTAGTACAGCTTCTTAAATAAGAAGGTTTAAGTAAATTGTTTAAACATAACATTGAATGGAATCCATTTTCAAGCAGAATCTGGAAAAAAAAAAAAAAAAACAGGAAAAAAGAAAGAAAAAAAAACCCCACCTTAAACTATCTAACTACCCCTTGATTTTGCTTGGTATTGATTACATTCCTGGGAAAGAGACAGTACAAGGGAAACTGTTTCAAAGGACACAATAGTGCTGCTCTTTTCAGGGTAACTGGGCAAGAAGTGCTCTCGTCTGCTGAGGCCTGAGGCTTCTCCTTCAACTTCTGAGCACAGCTGTCACAGTTATCTTCCTCAGGATTGAAGCCATTTTGAAGAAATGTAGTTTGTTCTTCCATTTCCCCATCTTGTACAGGATCCATATAGTCAGAAACTGACTCCATATTGATATCTGCGTCTTGAAGAATGCCATCACCAATGCTAGCATGTTAATTGAAAGCAGGAAATAATTCTTATCAGTACTTGAATTTACTGGCAAATTTTTCATTTTCAAAGTTTTAGAAGTCAAAAAATACAACAGATTAGAAAAGCGGTGAAAGGGAATTCTGTAGGGACCCAGTGGTTAGTGCTTCCATTGCAAGGGGCACGGATTCCGTCCCTGGTTGGCGAACTGAGATCCCGCATGGCATGTGGTATGGCTAAAAAAAAGGGGGGGGGCAGTGAAAGAAAAGGACCATCGCTTCTAACTTACCTCAAGAAAACTTTTAAGCAAGCGCAGGTGACTGACTCAGGGATGTCAGGGAACTGCTGTAGGCAGAGTTGTAGGATCTGCACGTCAGTCTTTTCTAAGGCAACCTCCATCAAGCCAGGGCACAAACTAAGACCAAAAACATGAATTACTTTTATATATTAAGGAACTCTCAACTACAAATAATTTACAAGGCTTTTTTAGAGAATGAAAATCTGAACTGTAAAAACCACAGAATATTTACCTGTAAGAAAGCACGTGTGTTTGGACAAGCTGCATCAGACAGTTGCGGGGATAAAATGATGGCTCTGCTTTACATCTTCCCAGAAGTCCTATTACTACATCCCCAATAATGGTATGAAAGTCAGGGGTCCGTTAGTAGCCAAAAACTTACGTAGTTCTACTTCGATATGTTTTTCTGAATCTTTCTGGAAGGGCAGAAGTAAACAGTTTAGTATGGTACCAATTAATAAATGTCACTCTGTACTTGAAAGTTCCCACCAGCATTCATGTATTCTTGTGAAAATGGAGTTGATATGACAATTTACTGCACAAAGACAAAATGCAAGGAAAAAAATAAAAACCATAAGGATTTAGACATCAAAACTTCTAAGAAACTAAATTACAAACATTCAATGCAAAATTCAGTGAGATAAGAGGCCACCACCATCACATTAAACTCACAAAATGCTTGGTGGGAGTCGAAGTATCACTCGGATAACCTCAACGTACCAGACAAATGTTAGCCATAGCTCTAAAAATGATCACAAAAGGAAGCTTGATAAAAAGTACATGGCATTTCTTTTAACCATGAATTGATCTTCCGTATTTCCAATATTTTAAAATTTACCTGTATGGTTGCTAAGAGTTGTGTGGATGCAGAAACCTCTGGCTGTACACTCACTTCAACTTTTCTTCTCCTTAACTGGAATTCAGTAAATCGATTAGGATCTCAAAAGTGATACAAAACAGCCAAGATACATTTAGAAGAAAATAAATGTCCCAGAGACTAGGACACTTTTGCTCTAATCACAAACTTTTTAGAGTTTAGTTTTCTTAAAGTGAAAAGTGGGTCTATTTCAAATTTTAACTTAAATATCTTGAAGAGTTTAAGGTTTTCATTTTTTAATAAATAAAATAAAATCACTATGCTCAAGAAGGTATTATTATTAACTGCAAATTGGTCTATTTTTACAGTTGGGTCTTATACACATGCCTAAAAAACTACTAGATGACATGTCATTTTTAAATAAGGGCTGTTAGGGTTCAAGCTTCAAATCAACCCATCATTAAGAGCAAGCTATAAGAAACTAGTACAGATATCAATTATTAAAACAATTCAGCCTTTTTTGAACATTTGTACTAAGATTTCTATTTAAACTACCAAACTTACAATTTCTTTGACTGCTCTGAGTTCTGAGATCCAAGTTCACATCCCTGTGATGTTTCCCAGTTTACAAAATGAGGTGTGGCATGGGTGCCTAAGAAAATATAAAACACACAATTCTGGAATTTTTTGACCTATTGATATTTACTCAGCCAATCAATCAAACAAAGAACGTTGAAAAAACAACCACTCCAGCACAATTCAAGAGAGGCTTTATCGTTCATTTCATTCTACCAATAACAGATCAGTAAATATCCTAAAGGCCATGTGCCCACCAACATTAAGCTGACAGATGAGGCCACTGATAAACCAGAGAGGAAAAAGCATCACTGATTTTGTCTGCAGGACTTTCCCATTACCCCTAAAGTCTGAACACTGCTGTTTAAAACATAGTGTAGCTCTTCAGCCTGCAGCAGTACCTGCAACGTGGACTGTTCTCAACGTATCTTGCTAGACCAGTGAAACGTGAATGAACAGTGGCTCAACACTAAGAAGAGACTATGCAAACTGATAGCTGTGAAAACCTACATATCCAACTAGAAGTTTATACAATGGTCTTCAGTTAATAAAACAAACATTTAAGTTCCTACCTGGATCGTGACTATGTCTGAGTTTTCCAAGAGCACCTGCTAATGATGACACTTCACACTTGTATGGAATTACAGTTAGAAATTTTCCATGTAGCATAAACAGATTTTCCCCATAATACCAGAGCTACAAAAAAAGAAGTTATCAAAAATGTAAGAAACCCTTTTTCTAAGATCTGATTCAACAGAGCCATATAACGTAAAACAGTAACTTGTGGTGTAAGGAATCTTAATATGACAGAAAAGGATAAGGCAAAGGTAAATAACTTTCTAGAAGAATCTCACACGTTCAATTCATTAATTGAGGTAGGTTTACAAAGCTCTCATTTTTGCCCATGTGTGAATAGAGCATAATTTAGAGAATATTTTCTTTCAACTCATAAAAATCTGATTAATATATATATTTAAAACCTATGAACTGTTTAAAATAAATATTGTCACTACTACACATCTGTTAACATGAAACTCACAAAGGCTACTATAAGCAAACTGTTTTGATGTACTAAAAAGAAAAAAGTAGAATTTAATATTATTTCTCTCTCATGATCTCAATTATAAAATTGTAAAAATGAGATAGGTATAGGAATAAAAAGCTCACATGAAATCAAAAGTGAAGTCTGGAAAAAACAGTGAAGTCTGTTAGAACAGCAGAATTGTGAAATTTTAATAATGTTTAAATATAAAAACAGCATTCTATGCTGAGAAATCTAGTCTCCTTATCCTCTAATTATGATGATCAACAATGTCCTCTATCTTGATTTACATATATCTTACATCTTGATTTGAGTGAATATCCATTCACTGGGCAACCAGTATTTACTGAGCACTTGTTAGGCACTGGAGATATGATGAAGAACAAGAAAGACAAGGATCCTTGCCTCAGATAATTTAGTCTGGTCAGCTTAAACTTTAATTCTTTTAAATATTCTTATGTAATTCCATGTATGTTTAACATGTAATTTAAAAGACTAACTTATTAGGCAAAGTAACAGCCCTCAGATATAGTTCAAAATATGAAAGTAAAAGATCAAACAAAAGTGAGATTAAAAAGTTTTATTAACTAGGTAATTGTTTTCTCCTGATCTAAAATTAGCTTCTAATTTAGTCTTTTGATAGTGACAAATGGAAGGAAACGGTTAGAATAGCCAAATTAAGTATAATCTTGTAGGTAGAAAATAAAATATTTCTTAATTTGTTTTAATCAAAAACTGACAAATATTTCAATCTGTAGAGGTCTCTTCCCTTATAATATATCTAGCAAACACAAAAATAATTATATTTAAAAGAAAAAAAGCCAAGGTGAAAAAAACTTACTTGTCCACTGGTCCCTTGGGGTAATTCTTTTGAAGTCTGTAGTGTTTGAAATTTTGTATTCCATACAGAGAGGCATTCTATAAGGTAAGACATACAAATTCCAAAGTTTTCCAAATATTTTACGTATATGATGCTGAGCGGGGGGTGGAGTTGGCGGGGAAAGTGGAAAGTTAAACACAAAAGTCTTACTTTAGTAAGTATAAAAATGAGTAATGGAGATAGAAAATCAAAGATGTGAGATCTCATGGTAAGAAGTGGACATGTGCAGGGAGGGGGTATATGGGAATCTGTGTATCTTTACCTCAGTTTTGCTGTGAACATTAAAGTGCTCTAAGAAAAAAATTTTTTAAATTAATTTTTAATTAATTTTCTATTGAAGTATACTTGCTGTTCAATATTATATGAGTTACAGGTATACAATATAGTGACTCACAATTTAATTATAAAATAATGGCTATATTCCCAGGTTGTACAACATATTCTTGTTGGTTATGTTATACAGGCTTTGTGCCTCTTACTCCGCTATGCTATTCTGCATGCTCCCCTTTCCCCACAGGTACCACTAGTTTGTTCTCTGTATCTGTGACTCTGCTTCCTTTGTTATCTACACTAGTTTGTTGTCCTTCTTAGATTTCACATATAAGTGATGTCACATAGTATCTGTCTTTCTGAGTTATTTCATTAAGGCCCTCCCAGTCCATCCACGGTGCTGTGAATGGCAAAATTTTCATTCTTTTTAATGGCTGAGTAGTACTTCATTGTGTGTGTATATACATATGCATATACATACACATATGTCTGTATATGTATATACACACACACACATCACTTTACCTACTCATGTGTTGAACATTTGGGTCCAAGGTTTTTTCTGAACTAGTTTTTGCTTTTTTTGGATATACACTTAGGAGTGGAATTGCTGGGTCATATGGTAGTTCTACTTTTAGCTTTTTTGAGAAATTCTGTACCGTTTTCCACAGTGGCCGCATCAATTTACATTCTTACCAACAGAGTACGAGGCTTCCCTTTTCTCCACATCCTTGCCAACATGTGTTATTTGATGACAGGTCTGAGGTGGTATTTCACTGCAATTTTGGTGTGCATTTCCTGATGACAGCAATGCTGAGCATCTTTTCATGTGCATACTGGCTATCTGCATTTCTTCTTTGGAAAAATGTCTATTCAGGTAGTGAGTGATATGAGGAAATGTTTTAGAGAAACTGATCAAGGTAAGATGAAGTCAAAGACCTATTCAAGAATTAAGAGGCTACAAGTGGGAAAGAGAATGATTTTGGGTGGTAATAAATAAATGAAAAAGAAAGAGGAGACTAAAAGGTACACTTTGATGGAAAAAATCCAAAGGACCTCTTAACTGACTGAACTTCAGTTACCCTTAGAAGCTGGCAGTGGTGCTCCCAGGACTGCGATGTGATCTTGATCCAGGATGGTGAGTGCAGCACCATTTCGAGCACTGCCAGACACCACGGACTTGAGCAACTGCGACTGAACTAACCTCTGATTTTTTTCTGGTTCACTCGGATGTATTGGTATCAAGGTTTCATACACACATCCATCAGAGCCTGTTGAAAACAAGAATTCATTGCTCATTATTGGATAAGGATAGTTCCATACCTATTATAGCTAAATGTACTAAGTTGTTTGTAAGATTTTACCAATGTGATAGAGGATTTAACCAGAAAAATAAACAAATGTAACAACTGCATTACTGTATAGTTTCCTATAAAGATTATACTAGAAACTTAAAGTTGAGGAAGAAGAAATATTAAAAATCTCAGTAAGAAATGGCATAATACTCTGAAATGAAAATTTTAAGTATCTGTAATAACAAAATACAAGGAGACAGCCACGAATATAGACAATCCAGTCAGTAAATGGCTACATCTCTTATTAGAAATTAATTAGCATCTGGTCTAAACGTTACATTTCTTATTATTCCATCACTCTGAAAACCCTGTAAAACTGGCTGGGTTTTGCAGGTCAACTGTTGGCGATTTCCCATGGTTCTGGCTATGTTATATGAAGATTTTATGACCCTTTGGTTCAGATTCCTTTATTTCAATGTTCAAAAGCTGAAACATAAGTCACAAACTTCTGTTCAACAATAAATACATCCTATAAGCCAAACTTTAAGAAAACCTGTCCCTCTTAAGCAAAGATAGTAAGCAGATTCCAAGGATCCTCCAGACATGATAAATGATAGGAGCCTTTTTCTTAAGAGTCACTGTAAAAATCTGCACGTTGAAAAACTTCACAAAGATTTGAAATTGTGATAATAGGAAATGCTTCCTAAATACTGCTCTTGTTTTTCCCCCCTTAACCTTCTCAAAACAACTTCAAAAGAAGCCATAACTGGGGGGAGAGAATTATTGCAAAGGCATTTCCTGCCCAGATACACAAGACTGAGATTAAACTTTAGAGGATTAGGTAAATTCCAAAGCAATAAAAACAACAACAATAACAAAAACTGTAAAATGCAGGCTGAGTCCAATACTGCTCTGTTAGTGTCCTTTTGACTCTATCACTGTTCAAAGAAGGGCACACTGTATCTTAAGGTTGGAAAAGAGAAATGGGAATACCAACCTTAGGGATTAATTACAATATATCAAAAAACCTGGACTTACCATAAAAAGCGATTTACCCTTTTTTTTATTGGTGTTTTATTATTACTTATGATAAATTTTAAGACATAAAACTTACCTGCAGAGAACTACTGACTTGCAGACAACTATGACTACACATGGCAAAATGCAAGAAGTGAGGGCATAAATGCTTGTTAAAAAGCATGGAAAGGCAAGTACTGCAATAGCAAACTGTAAAATCCAATGACTCTAACTTAAAAGAAAATATATTATCCTGTAAGATACTTTTATCTAAAAACTCCCAAAGTTTAAAGAAATACTTACTCAGTGACATTAGAGAGATGAATTTCCGACCTACAGATGTACTAAAACTCTGTATAACACATTTTTCTTCTTGACCAAGTAAAAGCGTATATTTGCTTAGGATACGTGAGTTAAACTTTTGTACATAAGCAAAGTAGTTTCCATGCTGCAAAAAAAGAAAAAGGTTATTTTATTTTAAAGATATTCCCATTTTTACCAACTATATTTAAATACTGAGACCAGCTGTTGTCCCACTGTAAGTACTTTAATGAATGCTTAAAAACCTCTTGTCCAACTAAATCTTAGACATTATAAAAATGTTTAATTCAGGCACAGAAATAATTATCACTATAGGCTTTTTAGTATTTTAAAGATATCAAAGTCTTATGAAAGAAATATCAAAGTCCAGTTTTAGTTTTAAAACTCATACTCTGAAATGTCACAAAATGGGCCAGGAATGAAAGATATCACTTACTTTTTCTGTAATGAAAATTAGCACAGGATGCCTAAATACCATGAAAAACTTTGTCCACCTAAAAAGAGAAAAATTGTAAAATGCCACATCACCAGTTGAGAGAAACACATCTTCATCTAAATTTAAGAGATTTAAAAAAAATTAAAGTTTCCGGAGCCAGAGAGAGAGCAGAATACACTTAATTTGATGTTTCAAAACATCTACCACAGGAACCCAGGAGGCACTCCCCTGTTCATCCCTGGATTAAATGCAGTTGCCAATGCTCCCAAAGCTTTAAAGATAACAGCACGAATTAAAGGTGTACGAGACCAGATGCAATGCTTCCTCAAACTTTTCTGACCTGTCTCGTTTTTGTCAGGGTCATTTTGAGGACTGGTATTCTCAGGAAAATATTAGCATCTCACCTGTCTTCTTCAAGTGATGTTGGGAACTGAAGCACAGGGAGGGTAACAGCCTGAAACCAAAGTTGCACAACTATCTTCTGGCAAAGTGGGGATCAGAACCCAGATTCTCTACCTGTAGCCTTTTTTTGGGGTGGGGTGGGGTGGGGGTGCTGTGCTGCAAGCCTTGTGGGATCTTATTTTCCCACCAAGGATTGAACCTGGGCCCATGGCAGTGAAAGCATGGAGTCATAACCACCGGACTGCCAGATAATTCCTTTCACCTATATCTTTTCCCCTAAAGATTTCCTCCAAATACAGTTGCTGACACTTTAGAGGCATTAATTAGGTCTAAGATTCCCTGATAGCTCAATTGGTAAAGAATCTGCTTGCAGTGCAGGAGACCCCGGTTCAACCCTTGGGTCGGGAAGATCCACTGGAAAAGGGATAGGCTACCCACTCCAGTATTCCTGGGCTTCTCTTGTGGCTCAGCTGGTTAAGAATCTGCCTGCAATGCAGGAGACCTGGGTTCGATCCCTGGGTTGGGAAGATCCCCTGGAGAAGAGAAAGGCTACTCACTCCAGTATGCTGGCCTAGAGAATTCCATGGACAGTCCATGGGGTCACAAAGAGGTGGACATGACTGAGCGACTTAGAAAAAAAAAAAAGATATAACTGGTCAGGATCCACTCCATTCACTGACTACATACAAGTCTTTGCTTGGACTTTTAGATATTTAGTTTGTATCAGGTGCACCTGGAGGGGCAGCAAGTTAATTAAACAAGAAATGAGATGAAAGAACAGGGATTGGAAAGATATGAAATCAGCACATTTCCTTCTATCATTTGAGTGAGTTATTTTCCCAGTTTTATCCCAGAATTGGGAAAAGAGGAGAGCGACTTAGGAAAAAAAAAAAGATATAACTGGTCAGGATCCACTCCATTCACTGACTACATACAATCTTTGCTTGGACTTTTAGATATTTAGTTTGTATCAGGTGCACCTGGAGGGGCAGCAAGTTAATTAAACAAGAAATGAGATGAAAGAACAGGGATTGGAAAGATATGAAATCAGCACATTTCCTTCTATCATTTGAGTGAGTTATTTTCCCAGTTTTATCCCAGAATTGGGAAAAGAGGAGGTTCCAAAGCACTATTGTGATTCCACTAACAACAAGCTGCACATTTCTTCAAGGGAATGGGCTCTGACCTTGCAGTCAGGGCTATATGACAGAAGATTCCAACCTTATGGGATTACCACTTCAAGTTCAAATAACTGACTGACCAGTTGTGTCATTAGGACAGGACTCATTTGGCCTGAGATTCCTCAATCGCTATCACACCGAAGGCTTTTGGAAGATGTCATTTTGGCTAAGGTTCTATAGATGGTTTTTAGCAAGTTTTTTTTGTTGTTGGTTTGTTTTTTATTTTAGAAAAATTTTGGCTGTGCCCCAAGGTTTGTGGGCTCTTAGTTCCCGAACCAGTGATCGAACTCTTGCCTCCTGCGTTGGAAACTCTGAGTCTGGAATCCCCAGAGTGTAGTTTTCTTTGGTAAAAATTATAAGTATTGGAACTTACTTAATCACTTCTTCATCAGAGATAACAGTTTCAATTTTCTGTTGGGGCTCTGCAAGCAAAGCTTCTAAACCACGAACTGCACCTTCCTTGAACAGCACCAAGGGTTCTGTTCCCTGTATTGAATGTATTCTATACACCTCAGCCGACAACTAGAAAAACATAAAAACATTTAAATTTTTACTATAGTGCAATTGCCACCTAAGAGAATAAGGACAGTTAGAGAAGGCTTATCTTTAAGGTACTGATTTATTCTCATTTTGATTCACTTTTAATAATTATGTATGGTTCCAAAGCCAAATCTACAACATAAAGAATATTTAGAAGTCTAACTTTTGCTCCCATACTCTCTATTCTCTCCCCTGCTCCCCCCCTTAAGTAATCACTTGTATTCATTTTTGGTTTATCTTACATTATAAATACTGGAGGTTAGGCCACAAGCTGGGTCTCTCAAAGCTGGAGGCGAAGAGAAGTACAAACCAAATCATTAACACAAAGTTATAAGTGGTTCTGGTGTTAGAAAAAGACAGATGCCATACACAAATACATGCACTATGTAAAAAACTGACCTGCAAGCCCAAAACACCATACTCGGGATTAAAGAAAAAGAAGTTGTGTAAAATTCAGGATCATGTTACTGCAGGGTAAACAAAAAGACTGGAGCCAACAGGCAGCACCCGTAGCTAGCTAGAAATTTCAAGGGTCCAGGTGACAAGTGGCATTATAACAGTTATCAGCTCCATTGTGAACCACTTCTAAAATGTGCCAATTATATTGAGAATTAGACACTTAAAACCAGAATGAGCTTTTGAGATTAACATAGTTTAAGGTCATCATTTTATAAGAAAAAGTTAATTAACATACTTAGGGGTCATTGGGAGAAAAGGCACAGTTAGTTGACCATGGTGCTTTTTCATTTCATTACATGCCACTCTTAAAATGTGTAACTGCATGAAACTTGCAGAGTCTGTTCTACCTACTTCAGGAAAGGGAACAATCAAGTTCACTTGTTCTTGCAAGGGACACACCACAAACACTTAAGTGCATGGAAATAACTATAAATGTGTCATTCATAATTATTTAAATTACTTCAATATCATATGAAAATAACATAACATTTTCTAACATACTCAAATTGAGATATTTTACCAAAATATACTGTACAACAAATAGAACGAAAACTTGATTATAACATTCATGTCATGTTCACAGACCCTTTAAGATTAATAACTGCCATATTATAAATAATTCCATCTCACCAATAAACTAAATAAGTATGTTGGATCCAAAGACTTACTGTTGCTTTAAATACTTTATCCAGGTTGACGTCTTCATTATTCCATATTCTCAAGACCTTAAATTAAAACATACAATTAAAAAAAAAATAAAACATACAATTTAAAAAAATCATTCCAATATCCATTTACATACAACATGAATAGTTACTAAATCAACATTTGATTTGTTTATATATATAGCTTTGAAAACTCACCTTATTATCATGTACAACAATATACTCGCCAGTTTGAAAGTTGCACACAGCTGGACATGTTATAATTTGCCCTTGTTTCACTGACCAGCTCCCCAAGGGTTTCTGATCAGAAACCTAATGAAATGAACATATGATATTTAAAAAGTCAGCTTCAGATTTTAAAGCAACTAAATTATAATAGAAACAAGAAGAAATCATTAGAATGACAGCATTTAATAAAGCCCCTAAATTAAAAAATAAGACAACAAATACTATATGGATTCCACTTAAAACAGAAAGTAGAATGATGGTTGTCTGGGGTTGGGAGAACTGGGAATTTAATGGGAGTTATATGGGTATAGAGTTTCAGCTGTCAGATGAAGAGTTCTGGAGATGGATGGTAATGACAACTGCATGACAATGTGAATGCATGTGCTTAATAACCTGAACTGGACACTTATAGTCATTAAGATATTAAACTTTGCTATGTGTATTTTATCACACTTTAAAAAGTAGTTAAATTGAAAATATTAGTTTCCAAAATGCAAGATTAGTAACAACACGCTTTGATAATGAACAATATTAGTACATTAAAAATATTCTTGGAACAGAGGCGTGAGAAACAAAAGTAAGGATAGCTGGAATAATGCCAATTCCAATCAGCCACTCCACTCTATGCAAACACTACAAAAGGTCCCCTTGCCAGCCAGGTAAAAACCAATGGCATCAACAGAAGCAGCAAAAAAACAGTATAGGGAACCATTGGCAACCTGTTCCCCAAACTTCAAAGCAGGCAGCTAGCTTTCTTTTTAAATTGATATATAATTGCTGCACAATATTATATAAGTTACAGGTATACAATATAGTAATTAGCAATTTAAAGGCTGTACTCCACTTACAGTTATTGTAAAACACTGGCTATATTTCCCATGTGGTACAATCTATCCCTGCAGTTTATTTTATACATAACAGTTTTCTCTTTACCCCCACCCCATTTGGCCCCGCCTCCCTTCCCTCTCCCTGCTGGTCACCTCTCCTTTGTTCTCTGCATCTGTGTCTGCTTCCTTTGTTATCATCACTAGTTTGTCGTAGTTTTCAGACCTAGTGCTATCAGATTGCCTTTGCCTTTCTCTGTCTGACTTATCTCACTTAATAAAATGCCCTCAAGTCCATTCACGTTGCTGCGTGCTCAGCTTCCCAAGTGGGGCTAGTGGGTAAGAATCCACCTGCCAAGGTAGGAGACCTGAGAGACACAGGTTCCATCCTTGGATTGGAACGATTCCCTGGAGGAGGGCACACGACCCACTTTAGTATTCTTGCCTGGAGAATCCTATGGACAGAGGAGCCTGTTTTTTGGTTACAAATGGCAAAATATTGTTTTTTATGACTGAACATTATTCCATTGTGTGTGTATGTATGTATAAATACACTTCTTTATCCATTCATCTGTTTATGGACCCTTGAGGATGTTTCCTTATTTGCGCAATTGTAAAAATACTGCTGCTATATACACCAGGGTGCATGTACCTTTTTGTATTAGTGTTTTTTGGGTTTTTTAGATAAATAGCCAGGGGTGAAACTGCTGGGTCATATAGCTATTCTATTTTTTAGTTTTTTGAAACATCTCCATTTTTTTTTTTTTTTGAGAAATTTCCAGCAAATTTGGAAAAACCAGCAGTGGCCACAGGATTGGAAAAGGTTTTCATTCCAATCCCAAAGAAGAGCAATGCCCAAAAATGTTCAAACTACCATGATTGCACTCATTTCACATGCTAGCAAGGTAATGCTCAAAATTCTCCAAGCTAGGCTTCAACAGTACACGAACTGAGAGCTCCCAGATTCAAATTGGATTTAGAAAAGGTAGAGGTACCAGAGACCAAATTGCCAACATCCATTGGATCATCGAAAAAGCAAGAGTTCCAGAAAAACACCTACTTCTGCTTCATTGACTACATCAAAGCCTTTCACTGTGGACCACAACAAACTGGAAAATTCTTAGAGACGGGAGTGCCAGACCACCTTACCTGCCTCCTGAGGAACCTGTATGCCAGTCAAGAAGCAACAGTTAGAACTGCACATGGAACAACAGACTGGTTCCAAATTGGAAAAGGAGCACGTCACTCTGCTTATTTAACTTACATGCAGAGTACATCATGAAGAATGCTGGGCTGGATGAAGCCAAGCTGGAATCAAGATTGCTGGGAGAAATATCAATAACCTCGGATATGCAGATGACACCATCCTTACGGCAGAAAGCAAAGAGGAACTAAAGAGCCTCTTGATGAAAGTGAAAGAGGAGAGAAAAAATTGGAGGAGAGTGAAAAAGCTGGCTTAAAACTCAACATTCAAAAATGAATGTTGATCATTCAAAAATGAAGATCATGGCATTCAGTCCCACCACTTCATAGCAAATAGACGGGAAACAATGGATACAGTGACAGATTTTAGTTTCTTGGGCTTCAAAATCACTGCAGAGGGTGACTGCAGCCATGAAATTAAAAGATACTTGTTCCTTGGAAGAAAGGCTATGACAAACCTAGACAGTATATTAAAAAGCACAGATACTATTTTGCTGACAAAGTTCATATGGTCAAAGTTATGGTTTTACCAGCAGTCATGTATGGATGTGAGAATTGGGCCATTAAGAGTGCAGATTTGATGCTTCTGAACTGTGATGTTGGAGAAAACTTTTGAGAGTCCCTTGGACTACAAGGAGATCAAACCAGTCAATCCTAAAGGAAATCAATCCTGAATATTCATTGGAAGGACTGATGTTGAAGCTGAAACTCCAACACCTTGGCCACCTGATGCTAAGAGCCAACTCATTAGAAAAGACCCTGATGCTGGAAAAGATTGAAGGCAGGAGAAGGGGATGAGAGGACAAGGTGGCTGAATGGCATCACTGACTCAATGGACATGAGTCTGAATAACTCTGGGGGATGGTGAAGGACGGGGAAGCCTGGCGCTCTGCAGTCCACGGGGTCGCAGAGAGTCAGGCATGACTGAGCGAATGAATGACAAGACTTTCAGTTTTATGAGAACTCTCCATACTGTCTGTGTTAATCTGCATTCCTCGGGTACAAGGGTTCTTTTTTCTCCACATCCTCAACAACATTTAATGGGTTCTTTTTGATGATGACTGTTCCAACAGGTGCGAGGTGATATGTCATTGTGGTTTTGGTTTGCCTTTCTCTGATAATTGGCAATGTTGAGATAGTGAGCTTCTTAAAGACAGAAAACTATGTTCAGAAGCCCACATAAACACAATTACTTTCTACACGACCACTAAAAGCAAAGTCTAGGTGTGCTTTAGCAACTAGGCCAGCACTTTCCAGCCTTTTTGGCATCAGGGACTGGTTTCATGAAAGATGTATTCCATGGACAGAGGTGGGGGACAGTTTCAGGATGATTCTCATAAAGTGGGTGCAACCAGATCCCTGGCATGCACAGTTCAAGCTCCTTTGACAATCTAATGCCACCACTGATGTGACAGGAGGCAGAGCTCAGGCAGGTATGCCAGTGATGGGAAGCAGCTGTAAATACAGATCAAGCTTTGCCTGCTGGCTCACCTCCTGCTATGCAATCTGGTTCTCAACAGGCCACCAACCAGTCTGTGGCCCAGGGGTCGAGGACTGCCTGGGCTAGGCTGAAAGGGGGCAGAGAGTGTAGACTTCAAGGAAAGTAACCCAGAACTCACAGGGTGAACCATAGGTGGAAACCGACAAGTCCCTCAGAATCAGGATTCCCACTAAGCTGCCCCCAAAGCAAAAAACCAAAACAAAACACCGACAAAACTTTTCTCCCTCCTGAGTGGGTAAGAAGTGTAGGGATACACTGCTAAACCATTATTCTGGCAGTGACATCTCCCAACCAATCTCCGTTCAACCCTTCAGCGGGCACCTGGGATGACAGAGGCCCAGAAAGGGATCTTAGCAAGGCTATCTCCCAGAGATTCGAAGAGAAAATACAGGTTTCTTTCCGAGTCTAGCCCACGTGCACGTAAACGCTCTGCCGCCTGCAACTCGGAAACACGCCTCTCTCTCAGGGAAAACAACCCAGTCAAGTTCTAGACCTCATTCAGCGACCCGAGGAGGCCACGCCGGCTCTCCGATAAGTCCGCTGCACGAGCTCTTTCTGAAGTTGTGAGAAATCCGAGGTTCGGGCTCAGAGCTCAGAAAGGGACGAGACGGCAGCGGGGGCACTCCGATCCTAACGCTCTCACCTTATAAAGGATGACGGTCCTGCCGCTGTCCGTCACTAGAAACTGGTCGGTTTTGTCGCTCTGCTCCACTCCGAGGGGTCCGTCAGGCCCGGAACCCAGGGGTACCGCAGTCAACGTGAACCCTTGCTCCAGGTCTGCCATTTTGGCCCAACTTACGGACAGCCTAGCGTTCCTCCCGGCAGGCTTCGCGCTTTCTCTCGCGAGAACTAGGAGGCCGGCTGGATCTAGCGCTCGGAAACTGGGATACCTGTTCGCAGAGCCTGCGACCTCTGCCGGGCGGAGATCGCTAGCGGCGCGGCGAAAGGCGTCGGGTAGGCGGGGCCTGGAGTTTGGGTGAAGGCTCCGCCTCCCAGGCCACTCCACCGAGTCCCGGATGTACTGCTCTGAAAGGGAAACGCTGGGCGGGACCGGGAGGTTTTACCTGTTAGGAACTTAATCCATCGAGCCTTGTGCTTGAGGGACTGAAGGGTAGGCGTGGCAAGTGGCGGAATATAAATAAAGTAAATCTTTTTAGTGGAAGTGAACTCTCTAGGAATTCCTACCACGGCTTCATGGAACGGCGTCTGCAAAGAAAAATATTTTTCTGTGCAGATTAACTATGGCTAACGTGCTGTGGCACCGTCCTCAGTGTATCCCACTTTTTTGGGAGCCAGGCTCCTGAACAAGAACACTGGAGTGGGTTGCCATTTCCTCCTCCAGGGGAGTCTTCCTGACCCAAGGAAGTGAACTCTCTAGGAATTCCTACCACGGCTTCATGGAACGGCGTCTGCAAAGAAAAATATTTTTCTGTGCAGATTAACTATGGCTAACGTGCTGTGGCACCGTCCTCAGTGTATCCCACTTTTTTGGGAGCCAGGCTCCTGAACAAGAACACTGGAGTGGGTTGCCATTTCCTCCTCCAGGGGAGTCTTCCTGACCCAGGGATCAAACCCGTGCCTCTATGCCACTCCTGTATTGGCAAACAAGTGCTTTCCCACTGCGCCACCTGGGAATCCCTGAAATAAAGGGGGCAATCGGTGCCCGTGGAGGCTTTCA
>SJYC01116019.1:0-15936 GCA_006408675.1 Madoqua kirkii
TATCCCTGGGTTAGGCAGATCCCCAGGAGAATGGAAAGTCTACCCAATCCACTATTCTGGACTGAACAATTCCGTGGAATATGTAGTCCATGGAGTCACAAAGAGTCAGATAGGACTGAATGATTTTCACTTCACATGCAATAGAATAATAGAAAATAATCTCTGAAATGCATTCAGATATAGGAATTTATGAGCTAGAATGTAGTTGTACAAAGGATTATATTACATTTAAAATATCACTATGATACTGCCTCATGTAAACATTTTAGCAGAATAGTTACTCTACTCTTACTACATGATATTAGTGAATGCCATATCTTGGTCTTTTTGTATAGTACTAAAAAGTAAATTGCTTAGAGCCTGAAAAATCACCTTAAATTATACTATTTAACTCTTGCCCTTAAGATACCTAAAATTACTAAACCTATTTAACAAGAACTCCAAAAATGTATTCACTGTGCATAGTCAGTTCATAGGCTTTCCTTTTGGCTCAGTGGTAAAGAACCACCTGCCAATGCAGGAGACGTGGGAAACATGGATTCAATCCCTGGATCAGGACGATACCTTGAAGAAGAAACTGGCAACCCACTGCAGAATAGTTACTCTACTCTTACTACATGATATTAGTGAATGCCATATCTTGGTCTTTTTGTATAGTACTAAAAAGTAAATTGCTTAGAGCCTGAAAAATCACCTTAAATTATACTATTTAACTCTTGCCCTTAAGATACCTAAAATTACTAAACCTATTTAACAAGAACTCCAAAAATGTATTCACTGTGCATAGTCAGTTCATAGGCTTTCCTTTTGACTCAGTGGTAAAGAACCACCTGCCAATGCAGGAGACGCAGGAAACATGGATTCAATCCCTGGATCAGGACGATACCTTGAAGAAGAAAATGGCAACCCACTTCAGTGCAGAAAATCCTAGTAGGATAGAGTCCATGGGGTTGCAAAGAGTTGGACATGATTTAACAACTAAACAACAGAAGTAGTCAGTTCACAGTAGAAGTTCAAACTCCACTGAACTGCACTTACATTTTCTTTCTGTTGATTTCATTTTCATATATTACCAACAATTAAAATGCCTGGAATTCCTATAGGAGACAGCATTATTCACTATCAACAATTCATTTGAATGGCAATGAAGAACATATAAATGAGGAAGAAATGGATCAATCACAGTCTCAGAAATCACACTTCTAATCACTATGGACAGGGTTTGGCCAGGTTGGGGAGAAGAGACTGAAATGGGGATTTCTTTGCTGTTTATTGAGTGAATGTCCTCAAGACAAAGCGAATCAGGGAAGAAGAACAGAGCAGACAAATGTGCTAAGCAAGGATTGATCTCAAATGGAATAGCATGAACCTGATCCCATAGAAAGCTGGAAAATGACTCTCCAAATAGAACGATCTGCTGGTAAAAATATTCTGTCTTCACTTACGCAATCAATGCTACCTGAGCATTTCAGGTGGGGCAGACAAAGAACTAAATTTTTTTTAATTTAAATTTATTTATTTTAATTTGAGGTTAATTACTTTACAATATTGTATTGGTTTTGCCATTCATCAACATGAACCCACCACGGGTGTACACATGTTTCCCATCCTGAACCCCCCTCCCACCTCCCTCCTTATACCATCCCCTCTGGGTCAACCCAGTGCACCAGCCCCAAGCATCCTGTATCCTGCATTGAACCTGGACTAGCAATTAGTTTCTTATATGATATTATACATGTTTCAATAAAAGAACTAAATTTTAAATTTAACTTTAACTCAGGTAAATTTGAATACCTAGTCATTTAAATGAGTCTAGTTACTACTATGCAGATAACTATATTGTATTGGTTTTGCCATTCATCAACATGAACCCACCACGGGTGTACACATGTTTCCCATCCTGAACCCCCCTCCCACCTCCCTCCTTATACCATCCCCTCTGGGTCAACCCAGTGCACCAGCCCCAAGCATCCTGTATCCTGCATTGAACCTGGACTAGCAATTAGTTTCTTATATGATATTATACATGTTTCAATAAAAGAACTAAATTTTAAATTTAACTTTAACTCAGGTAAATTTGAATACCTAGTCATTTAAATGAATCTAGTTACTACTATGCAGATAACAAGCTGTGGAGCATGCATGGAGATGCAGTCCCACCTTAACAAAAAGGCAGCCTTTTATATATCCCAAGGATCTGTCATTGACTGCAAGCTACCCCAAACACATTCAGGAAACCTCCTGGCAATGTGGCTCCGATTCAACTGATGGCAATTTTCTGAAGAAAGAAAAAGCTCTGACGCTATCAGTCAACATTCATGACAAATATGGTGTAGACTGGTGCAACATCCAGTAGAAAAGATCTGAGCTGACACCGGAAGCATTCATACAAAACGTAGAGTTCACTCATAAGTGTGTGCAAGGATGGACGGACAGTCACCAGTGTACATTACACAGTACCTTGTCATTTGCCTAATTTACCAATAAATTAAACATTCAGATCACCTTTTCTGACCCATGTTTCTCCTCTCAAATTGGTATTTCTCCTCAGTTGAAGAATGATCATATTTCATTAACAAAAAACTTTAAAATACACAATAACCACAAAATGGACATTCATTGTTGTAACTAAAACTAGCATGTGGAAAAGTACACATGTTCATTTCTTTAAGAACATGAACATTTTAAAATGGCAGATATTGACAATACACTTTAAGAAACATTCTGTAATTTCACAGAAAATAAGGAGCTGAGGAAAAAAATAAGTGTATAGTCTAATATTTTCACATTCACATATATGCTATTATTCAATTACTGAAGGACCTGTTTTATCACAGCCAAAAATCTTGTATTTAAATTTTTCCGTATATACATACTGAGACATAAGGAATATACTACAATAGGATGAAATATCTAGGAACAAAATGTTGGCTTCCATAAGGAACAATTAAGTTCTTAAATTTGGTGAATTTTTATAAGAACTTCTGTTTTTGCCAACTGACATGTACATTACTCCGTGTAACCTTTAAAGAACACTTGCGACTGAAAACAAGCTAACTTCCCAACTCCTAAAGTGCTACAGAGATCAAGTTCCAGTCCTCTCAGTGTTATTCACCTTATGTGAGTGTCCTAAGCTGGTTCCCTACCTCATTTCCAGTTCCTGCCTTTAATACAGCACTGGGCATTGGAACCTGGGTATGTAGACTAAGGCTGCAGGTTGCATGCAGTGAGTACATAAGTTGACTCTACCAGCATTGGAATATCCTTAAGTTTTCCTTAAGTAAGAAGGTGCTTTCTCTTGATAACTTCAAATACCTTCACAGGGTACTGAAGATCAGCATTGTGTCTAGCTGGTAGGATGACATAGGAAGGCAATTTCAAACTCTCAGGATTCCTTCTGAATATAATGCCTTGGGTCTATGATAGAGAGCTCATTATGAAAGCATGAGATTGGTATGAAATGTCAGTAAAACTGGTCTGGTGAAAACTGTTTACCTGGCTGAAGTCTCTGGGGAATGTATGTCCTATACTGTTAATTAGCTGATGTCACCTAGCTGCCCAGAGATGACAATCCTCAGGGAAAATGAATATCAAAGAGAATCCAAGAGAATACCTAATCTGCCTCTTTTGTAACTTCTCATACGTGACAGAGGTCAGATAGCTCCCTAGACTTTGCATGGCTTAGTTATTTTACTAAACACTTGAGATTTTTTCACACAATTGCAAAAAAAAACCTGCATATATAAATAAGAACTCATTCAGTTACTTAACTTTAAATATGAGTTAATTTTCATCTAATTTCCATAACCTAATATTCATAATTTTCACCTAAAATCCACATATTCATTTTAAAATTCTTTTTTCTTTGTTTTATAATTAAATTTATTTATTTTTAATTGAAGGAGAATTGCTTTACAATATTTTGTTGGCTTCTGCCAAACATCATACAAATCAGCCATAGGTATAACTATGTCCCTTCCCGCTTGTGCCTCCCTCCACATCCTACTCCTCTAGGATGTACAGAGCCCCTGTTTGAGTCCCTGAGTCATACAGTAAATTATAACCAATTTCTAAGAGATTGCAGAGTTAAAGTCTAACCTTCAAGGTAATATATTAAATAGCAACATCCACATTTTACTCCCAAACTTCTAATGTGGCTAAGGAAAAATATCAAGTCTTCTATGACATTGCTCAGTTGCTATCAGAGAGTTGCAAGAATTTACTTAAACAAACAGAAAAACTATTGACTTTTTAAATGGAACTTCCATGGTTTTCTACAGTTCAACTCATCTTTCAATTTATGACGCACATGATTGAGTCAATTAAGATAGCTATAATTGCTAAAGTAAATTGAAAGAAACTTGAAGGGTATTGTGTGTTTTGAAGTTTGAAGATCAATCAGTTTTAAAAACAGCTTATACACTTGACTATACAAGGAAAAGGCAGGAATACTTAACATCTGTCTACGGAAGGCTTTGGCCTAACCATCAAATGCAGCTTCAAAATTATAAAATCTCTTTTCCCCACTAAAACACATTTTGTTTCAGAGTAATAGACCACTGCTAGTTAGTAGTATAAGCTATCTAAGAGAAAGCTATTTAGGTTTGAAGCATCTTGGTTTTCATATGTTATTAGTCAGAAAAGCACAGAGAACTTCGATAATTAACTTACATTTTATAGCCAGCCATTTCCCATATAAGCATAAATTCACTTTTTTAATAACATTCTACCCATAGAGAGAAACTATCTCTTCCTTAAAATAGTCTTAATTAGAATTTTCTCAGTAATCTTGCCACTATTTAAATCCCAACATAATATTTATAAGGAGGCTTAGGAAAGACCAATATGGCACAGGTTGTCCAGAGATGGAGAGAATCTGCTGCTGCTGCTGAGTCGCTTCAGTCATGTCTGACTCTATGTGACGCCATAGATAGCAGCCCACCAGGTTCCCCTGTACCTGGGATTCTACAGGCAAGAACACTGGAGTGGGCTGTCATTTCGTTCTCCAATGCATGAAAGTGAAAAGTGAAAGTGAAGTCGCTCAGTCGTGTCCAGTTGTTTGCAACCCCATGGACTGCAGCCTATGAGGCTCCTCCATCCATGGGATTTTCCAGGCAAGAGTACTGGAGCAGGGTGCCATTGCCTTCTCTAGGAGAGAATCATCAACCTGCTATTAACACTTCTTCCTGGTTCAATTTTGCTGCTGCAAACATTAATTGGCAAAATAATGTTGGATAATAATTTGACATTATCTAGGAATGTAACTTGAAATTACATGCTTTTTTATGCTATTTTTCAAAATTCTTCTCTTATTGGAATATAATACAACAAGAGCAAGATCTATTTTTTTTAATCTAGAAATGAGGGTTCATCAAAATAAAATCATTATTAAAGACCCTGTTAAGAGAATAAGATAAGCTACAAACTGGAAGAAAATATTTTCAAACTGCTTATGATAGAAAATAGTCATATCTAGAATGTACAAAGAACTCTAAAACTCTACAATAAGAAAATAACTCAATTAAAACACATTCAAGCAGATAACTCACCAATGTAAATATACAGATGGTAAAGATATCATTATGAAACATGACAACATGTTTAGCATCACTCAGTTCAGTTCGGTTCAATTGCTCAGTCATGTCGGACTCTCTGCAACTCCATGAATTGCAGCACATCAGGCCTCCCTGTCCATCACCAACTCCCGGAGTTCACTCAGACTCACGTCCATCGAGTCAGTGATGTCATCCAGCCATCTCATCCTCTGTCGTCCCCTTCTCCTCCTGCCCCAATCCCTCCCAGCATCAGAGTCTCTTCCAATGAGTCAACTCTTTGCATGAGGTGGCCAAAGTACTGGAGCTTCAGCTTCAGCATCAATCCCTCTAAAGAAATCATAAGCAAAAGGCAGACTAAGACCATGAAGACATATCACCACTTACCTACTAAAACAAAAACGAAAAATATAGGAACAATACCAGATGTTGGTGAGATTGTGGAAAACTTGAATCACTCATACATTACTAATGAGAATATAAAATGATGCAGTTGCTTGATAAAAGACTTGGCTGTTTCTTTAAAAACTGAACATGCACTTGCCATACAGCCCAGTAATCATGCTCTTGGGCATTTATGGCAAAGAAACAACTACTAAAACAAAAACGAAAAATATAGGAACAATACCAGATGTTGGTGAGATTGTGGAAAACTTGAATCACTCATACATTACTAATGAGAATATAAAATGATGCAGTTGCTTGATAAAAGACTTGGCTGTTTCTTTAAAAACTGAACATGCACTTGCCATACAGCCCAGTAATCATGCTCTTGGGCATTTATGGCAAAGAAACAAAAATTTATTCCACACAAAGACCTGTGCACAATTATTCATAGCAGCTTTATCTGTAACAGCAAAAAGGTGAAAACTAGAATATTCTAAACAAATACTGGTACATCCATACCATGGAATACTACTTGGCAATAAAAAAGAATAAACTACAGATACACACAACATTTTGGATGAATCTCAAGGGCATTATGTTGAATGAAAATAAGTCTATGTTAATAGGTGAAATATGATCCCATCTATGTAACACCTATGAAATAACAAAACAATAGAGACAGAGACCAAATTAGTACTGCTCAGGAGTTAGGGATGGTTTTACAGAGAATTCAAGGGAGGGGGTGCTTACCTGATAGCTCAGTTGGTAAAGAATCTACCTGCAATGCAGAGGACCCTGGATCGATTCCTGGGTTGGGAAGAATCTCTTGGAGAAAGGAAAGGCAACCCACTCCAGTATTTCACCCTAGAGAATTGCATGGACTGTATAGAGCAGGGGGTCTAAAGAGTTGGATGTGACTGAACAACTTTCATTTTCGGGGGAAGGGAGGGACTAGAAGTGACTATAAAGGGGTATCACAAGGGAGATGTGTGGGGCGATGGGATAAATCCATATCTTGATTGTGATGGTAGCTACAGGAATTTACAAAGGAAAAATTTACATAGACCTAAACACACACATCTATTTCTGCTTTATTGACTATGCCAAAGCCTTTGACTGTGTGGATAACAATAAACTGTGGAAAATTCTGAAAGAGATGGGAATACCAGACCACCTGGCCTGCCTCTTGAGAAATCTGTATGTAGGTCAGGAAGCAACAGTTAGAACTGGACATGGAACAACAGACTGGTTCCAAATAGGAAAAGGAGTACATCAAGGCTGTATATTGTCACCCTGCTTACTTAACTTCTATGCAGAGGACATCATGAGAAACGCTGGACTGGAAGAAACACAAGCTGGAATCAAGATTGCCGGGAGAAATATCAATAACCTCAGATATGCAGATGACACCACCATTATGGCAGAAAGTGAAGAGGAACTGAAAAGCCTCTTGATGAAAGTGAAAGAGGAGAGTGAAAAAGTTGGCTTAAAGCTCCACATTCAGAAAACGAAGATCATGGCATCCCGTCCCATCACTTCATGGGAAATAGATGGGGAAACAGTGGAAACAGTGTCAGACTTTATCTTGTTGGGCTCCAAAATTAGTGCAGATGGTGATTGCAGCCATGAAATTAAAAGACGCTTACTCCTTGGAAGAAAAGTTATGACCAACCTAGATAGCATATTGAAAAGCAGAGACATTACTTTGCCAACAAAGGTCCATCTAGTCAAGGCTATGGTTTTTCCTGTGGTCATGTATGGATGTGAGAGTTGGACTGTGACGAAGGCTGAGCGCCAAAGAATTGATGCTTTTGAACTGTGATGTTGGAGAAGACTCTTGAGAGTCCCTTGGACTGCAAGGAGATTCAACCAGTCCATCCTAAAGGAGATCAGCCCTGAGATTTCTTTGGAAGGAATGCTAAAGCTGAAACTCCAGTACTTTGGCTACCTCACGCGAAGTGTTGACTCATTGGAAAAGACTCTGATGCTGGGAGGGTTTGGGGGCAGGAGGAGAAGGGGATGACAGAGGATGAAATGGCTGGATGGCCTCACTGACTCGATGGACGTGAGTCTGAGTAAACTCCGGGAGTTGGTGGTGGACAGGGAGGCCTGGTGTGCTGTGATTCATGGGGTCGCAAAGAGTCAGACACGACTGAGCGACTGAACTGAACTGAACTAAAACACATACAATGTACATATGTCAGTTTCCTAGTTTTTAAATTGTATTATAGCTGTATTATGGGCTTCACTGGTAACTCAGCTGGTAAAGAATCCACCTGCAAAGCAAGAGACTCCGGATTGATTACTGAGTCAGGAAGATCCCATGGAGAAGGGACAGGCTACCCACTCCAGTATTCTCGGGCTTCCCTGGTGGTGCAGAGGGTAAACAATCTGCCTGCAGTGCAGGAGACCTCTGTTTGATCACTGGGTTGGGAAGATTCCCTGGAAGAGGGCATGGCAACCACTCCAGTATTCTTGCCTGGAGAATCCCCATGGACAGAGGTGCCTGATGGGCTACAGTCCATGTGGTGGCAAAGAATCAGACACAATTGAGCCTCTAAGCACAGCACAGCATAGTTATATAACATAAAATCACTAGGAGAAAATCAAATTTTCAAGACTTTTCTCTACTAACTTTGGACTTTCCCGTCAATCTGTAATTATTTCAAAATAAACAGTCTAAAAAGAAAAAAGACTTGGATAGAACAGGAACTGGAGAATGAGAAAAAGAGACAGACAGAGACACAAAAGAATAAGAATGGCAAAGAGAGAGAGAAAGAGAGAGGAAGCTGCTCAAAAGGGGAGAAGATTCCTGTTCACTCATGACATACTGGTTCCAGATCTCCTTTCCTTCCATGGGCACAATGAATCTACAGTTTTATATAGAACAACTCCTTCAAAAAGAAATGCAAAAACTAGCTGGGTGAATCCTATATACAAGGTGAATAACAAAAACCCCACACTAAAATCATTAGAAGATAAAAAAATAAATAAAGCATTAGAAGAGGCAGAGACAAAATCTCTGCATAAACCCCATCCTTGGAGCCACAATATACAATCAGGAGGGAAGTCCGCACTGTCACTTTCTCCCTGGGAAACAAAGTGTCCCACACCTGGCACCTTATCTTTGAAGACTTCCACCTGAGACATGACCCTCCAAAACACAGAGTTCTGAAAGCCAATGAAGCTTGTCTCCATGAAATCCATGAGGCTGTAAGGAACTGAGAAACAGTTCTTAGCAGGCTCACGCAGACTCATTGTGGCTATCTCTCCAGGGAACAGCACAGAGACACAGACTGAAACCTCCAGCTTGTCCCTGAAAGCTTATTTCCTTATCTTAAAAGCTAAGACTTCTAACACATATCTCGGGGTCAACTGCAATCCTCACCAAACACCAGAGAAGCCAGCAGGTGCCATCATCGTGCTCTCCCTCTGCCCCACCCCGGGTCACCAGTGTCTCTAAAGGAGCTTGTGCACATGTGTGGCCACCCAGGTTTTGGGGCTGCTGCCAGAGGACACACTCTTATCGTGTAGCCAGGCCCCTTACAGGGCTTGCGTTCCTGTGTCCAATAGGACAGTAGCAAAGTAAGGAAAGATTCCTAACTGGCTGCCTGTGCCCCCCAGCTTAGGGCTCAATGTGGAAGGAACAGACAGAAACTAGCATTTCCCACTCTTCTCCTGAAACAGGTGAGAGGTAACAAGCAGGAAGTCCAGGGGTCTCCAAACGGAGGAAATAGGCTACAAGTGTCAGACATTTTCTCTCTCTCCCTTAAGAGGAAGGACTTTCCTGGTGGCTCAGACTGTAAAGTCTCTGTCTACAATGCAGGAGACTCGGGTTCAATCTCTGGGTCAGGAAGATCTCCTGGAGAAGGAAATGGCAACCCACTCCAGTATTCTTGCCTGGAAAATCCCATTGCAGGAGGAGCCTGGTAGGGCTACAGTCCATGGCATCACAAAGAATTGGACGCAACTGAGTAACTTCACTTTAAGAGGCAAGAGGAAACAAACTACAAGTGTCAGACTTTTTCCTCTTAAAATTCTCTGTTGCCATGACACCCCTTTCACCAGAACTTAGCTTTTCTCAGACCTTGACTAACGAATGCATTTTTCTTATGGAAATGCTTTTCTTAAGCTATGTTAATGAAGCCATGTATTTGTTTTGCAATTTGCCTTTCTTCAAAATAGTTTCACCTGACTAACTTTTGGCTGATAATCGCTCAACAAACCAGTATTCATATCAATTGTTTTATGGCTGAGGGATGACACACCTCCTGCCACCCTATCTCAAAAATGCATATTGTGGTAGAGGGGCCTGGTGAAACTCTGTCAGCCTTCAGGTGTCTCTCTCATCCAATTAATAGCTTTCTAACAGATGTAAAACACAGAGCTAAAGACTAGCAGGGGGGCACTCTCTGTCCCCATTCTGATGTCTATCTCAGAAGCTTTCTCTCTCCCTTGTTACACTTTAATAAAACTCAGCTATACAGAAGCTCTTGAGTGATCAAGCCCGGTCCCAGCAACTGAGTAACTTCACTTTAAGAGGCAAGAGAAACTACTCAGACTTTTTTCTCTTAAAATTCTCTGTTGCCATGACACCTCTTTCACCAGAACTTAGCTTTTCTCAGACCTTGAGCTAACCAATGCATTTTTCTTATGGAAATGATTTTCTTAAGCTATGTTAATGAAGCCATGTATTTGTTTTGCAACTTGCCTTTCTTCAAGATAGTTTCACCTGACTAACTTTGGGCTGATAATCGCTCAACAAACTAGCATTCATATCAATTGTTTTATGGCTGGGGCATGACACACCTCCTGCCACCCTCTCAAAAATGCATATTGTGGTAGAGGGGCCTGGTGAAACTCCGTCAGCCTTCAGGTGTCTCTCTCATCCAATTAATAGCTTTCTAACAGATGTAAAACACAGAGCTAAAGACTAGCAGGGGGGCACTCTCTGTCCCCATTCTGATGTCTATCTCAGAAGCTTTCTCTCTCCCTTGTTACACTTTAATAAAACTCAGCTATACAGAAGCTCTTGAGTGATCAAGCCCGGTCCCTGGTCCCAAAGTTAAACCTACAGAGATCACAAATCTGATATCATTCACTGTAAGCTATCAGCAGTATACTTACATATTTGAAAAGTTATTCCCTGATGGTTCATCTTCCAATCAGCCTCCATCTAGATTCTGACTGAGATCCTCCCCTTTAGAAAATTAAGAGGTCTTTGACAACTCTTCAAATGCTGGGAGCCACTAAGAATAAGGTGGAGCAGGAATACTCCACAATTATTGACAAACTACATCCCTGCCTGAGAGAGAACGCAAGGGACAGAGACAGCGGTAGACAGAGAAGGACTCTTCTTTAAGCCACTGTATTTTCATGGTCTTTTTCTTATAGCAGCTTAGCCTTTAATTCAACTAATAGAGTTTTCCTCTCACATCTCTGGATTTTCCTTCCAGTCTCATGAAGAGTCTTAAAATTCTCTATTACCCAGTCATTAAATGCTGAGCTGCCTCAACCTTGGTCTTCAGTCCTCTTTCTCTAAAATCTCTCCTCATGTAATGTCCTTCATTCTTTTGGTTCCAGGAGTAATGACCATTAGCAGTTGCCAGAAAATGAAAATAGAATCTGGGTAATAAACTCTAACCTGCTTTTTGTCTTTTCCTTGGTGCTTAGTATTGTTTTACTTTCTCATAGGGTACCTGGTACAGAGGCATTGTGCCCCAAACTTCAGCTCAGGGGGCTGTGTGCAGAAGGGCTGTGAATGACAAATTCTAGATGGTGGCAGCAGGCCGTGTGCAGAGATGCTGCACCTGGCACTGGGGTGTAGAGCCACAAGCAGGGCAGCTGTGCCTGCCCAGGGAGAACCCGGCCACCCACTTCACAATGATAAGATACCCCAATAACACAACTTGCGGATGGGCTGTCCAGCAGAGGGCATACTCTAGATGGTGAGCTCCCGTTTCTCCATTTTATGACGAAAGGATAAAACTTCCCTTTGCTTCTACTTTTTAAAAATATTTATTTATTTTTATATATTTATTTGCCTGTGCCATGTGTCAGTTGAGGCATGCAGGACCTAGTTGCCCAAGCAAGGATCAAACCCAGCTTCCCTGCACTGGGAGTGCAGAGTCTTAGCCACTGGGCCACCAGGGAAGTTCCTTTGCTCCTGATCTGAACTCCATCTTGTTCTATTGGCAAGATCAACACCCAGCAGAAGGACCATTTTTAGGGCCCAACTTCAAAGCATTGGTAACAGTTGCAAATATCTTTGATAAAGTTTGTATTTATGATCCAGATGATTTTTATAGGCGCCAGACTCTGTCATAGCTTAGGCCTTCCCAGAAAAGGGTACTTGAAACAAAGGTTTGTGAACAAGCAATTAATGGAGAATGAGATATAGCATCAGGAGTGAAAGAAAGGAAACAGAAGAGGAAGAAAAGCAGACTTGTCAAGGATACATTATCAAATTTGCCATTAGTATGGAGTAACTGAGTGCTCAATCACATTTGTCCCCTTAAAGCATGTCCTAGGAGATATCCACAGATCCCTAGCCCAAGAGAAGAAAGGAAAAATAATCTGCTTATCAGCTCCCATTTCCCATTAGTCAAATCTTCACTCTGAATCTGACCATTCCCATGTAGGGCCCTTGCTGGTGACAGACCCCTCTGTGTCCCCACTTACTGATTTGTTCTCTTTGTTTTATAATGTTTGGCCATGCTACATGGCATGTGGACCTTAGTCTCCTGACCAGGGATGGAACCCTCGACCTCTGCAGTAAAAGGGAGGACTCTTAACCACTGGGCCAACAGGAAAAGACCTCCCACTGATTGGACTTTTTCTTTTGTTTTTGCTGTGCTCAGTCTTTGTTGCAACTCTTCCTTGCTCCATGCAGGCTTTGTCTAGCTGCAGTGCAAGGGCTTCTCATTGCTGTGGCTTCTCATTGCTGTGGCTTCTCTTGTTGGGGGCCACAAGCTCTAGGGCATGCTGGCTTCAGTAGTTGTGGCTCGTGGGATCTAGAGAGCTGGCTGGGTAGCTGTGACGCATGGCCTTAGTTGCTCCACCCCATGTAGGAACTTCCTGGCCAGGAATGTAACTTGTGTTCACTGCATTGGCAGCAGGATTCTACCACTAGACCACCAGGAAGGGCCCTACTTATTGTTGACTGGGAAAAGAGGCCATGAAAACACACCGTGACCTCCTAGACCCTCCATGTGAAACAAAGAACAGACCCTAACAGTGACTCTTTATGGAGGTAAACAATGCACAAAGAAGGACAGACAGGCAAGCAGGAATAGCCATATCTTAAACAATAAATCAGTCACAAGGACTTGGAATCGGCTTTCCCCATATGAACATTCCAGGCCATCCTACTGGAAGACAAGACACCACATCAAGGAGATGGAAACCACTCCAACTGTGGCAGTCTTGGATCAGGAAGCCCTGAGTCAACCCAAAAGCTAACTGCTGGCATTTGAGTGAGTCCAGCCAAGACCTGACTAGCTAAGCTTAGCCCAAATTGCCAATGCACATAATTTGTGAGATAAATTAATGGTTGGTATTTTAAGCAACTTAATTTTTGAAGTGATTTGTTATATAGAAAAAGCTAATCAATTGTAGGTGCCAATTTACCTATTGGCATCAGAATACATGTGTTGTAGAAGTAGCAATTTTTAGGAAATGATAAAATGTTAATATTCCTTACAGCATTTTGGTGCTTTCCTGTTCTTATTTTAGCTATGCTTTCATGTAATAATTTTGCATAACTTTTTGCAAATAGATGATGAATAATATACCTAAAAGGAAGTGCAAACAAGAAAAATCCTTGGAGCTTTAAAAAACAATAACCTCAAAACAGATACTGTAAGAACACTGAATCAGCATATCTGGAAGCTGAAATGAAAACACGAACTTAGAATTTAAACACTTACTTTTCAAAGGGAATGAAGGAAACAAACTCCCTTCAGAAATGTCAGAAGGAATTTTAGATGACTCGTGCGGGACACACAGATACATCTAAAGAGCACTGGCATTCAAGATCTTTCCTTTAAACTGTCCTCCTCAGCCATCATCTGGAGTCAGAGTCCTTCCAAAGCACCTTCTTCATTGCTCCCTTCACATCCCTGTTCCTCAGCGTATATATGAGGGGGTTGGTCATGGGGATAATGACAGTGTAGAAGAGAGACATGAACTTGTCCTGATCCTGGGAATTGTTGCTGCTGGGCTGAAAATACACATAGATGGCTGTGCCAGAGAACAGGGAGACCACCGTGAGGTGGGATCCACACGTGCCAAATGCTTTTCTCTGCCCTGCAGTGGACTTTATTCTTAAGACCGCCCTGACAATCCGACCATAGGAGAACATGATTAATGCAACAGGTGTGAGAAGAATGATGACACTGCCAAAAAAGGTCACATACACATTCATAGTGGTGTCAACACAGGCAAGTTTGAGAAAAGGAGGGATCTCACAAAAGAAATGGTCTAATTTATTTCTCCTACAACGAGGTAAAAGGGAGATGAGCACTGTCTGCAATAAGGAGTTGACAAAGCCAGTGGTCCATGAAGCGGAAGCCATCAGGGCACACAGTCGGGGGTGCATGATTACTGTGTAGTGAAGGGGCCTGCAAACAGCTGCATAGCGGTCAAATGCCACAACTCCTAGGAAAATACATGCTGTACATCCCAAACCCAGAGAGATGAAGAACTGAGCTTCACAGCCACCAAAGCAGATGGATTTGTCTGCTCCACTGAGATTAACCAGGAACTGGGGAACAATGCTGGTGTTGTAGCACATGTCCAGAAAGCTCAGGTTAGAGAGGAAAAAAGTACATAGGATTGTGAAGACGTGGGTCCAAGTAGGACAATGCTAGTAGCATAAATCCAGTGAAAGAACTTCCATTCTTCTGTTCCATCCTTTGCTAAGACAGGGCACCTGTCAAACCAAGCATTTACCAATTTATGAAAGGTATCTTCCAAAAAAGAGCAGGGTTAAAGAGGAAAATCTATCATGTTCAAAGGCAAGTCCATGGCATTTTATATTCATAGTGGTGTCAACACAGGCAAGTTTGAGAAAAGGAGGGATCTCACAAAAGAAATGGTCTAATTTATTTCTCCTACAACGAGGTAAAAGGGAGATGAGCACTGTCTGCAATAAGGAGTTGACAAAGCCAGTGGTCCATGAAGCGGAAGCCATCAGGGCACACAGTCGGGGGTGCATGATTACTGTGTAGTGAAGGGGCCTGCAAACAGCTGCATAGCGGTCAAATGCCACAACTCCTAGGAAAATACATGCTGTACATCCCAAACCCAGAGAGATGAAGAACTGAGCTTCACAGCCACCAAAGGAGATGGATTTGTCTGCTCCACTGAGATTAACCAGGAACTGGGGAACAATGCTGGTGTTGTAGCACATGTCCAGAAAGCTCAGGTTAGAGAGGAAAAAAGTACATAGGATTGTGAAGACGTGGGTCCAAGTAGGACAATGCTAGTAGCATAAATCCAGTGAAAGAACTTCCATTCTTCTGTTCCATCCTTTGCTAAGACAGGGCACCTGTCAAACCAAGCATTTACCAATTTATGAAAGGTATCTTCCAAAAAAGAGCAGGGTTAAAGAGGAAAATCTATCATGTTCAAAGGCAAGTCCATGGCATTTTATGTACAACTATTTGAATAAATAATGTACTCATTGAAATTGATATATTTTTAATCAATTAGTTCTATACTGTTCACAAAAAGTTATATATTGATATTAATACAAAAAATAATAAGATCAAATAATGCATCTTAGTTTGCATCAATCATAGATATAATATGTCTTTTCTGGTTGAGATTAATCAGATTGAATTACGATCATTACATATGTAAATTTTAGAGAAAATGGAAATGAGGGAAAATCAAGTCAGAGTGATTGGAAAGAGTAAGAAAGATGTAGACAGAGGAAGAAAGTTTATTTTAAATATGTATCTCATTATTCTAGATAACTGTATATGTACATACC
>SJYC01116022.1:0-41485 GCA_006408675.1 Madoqua kirkii
TGCAGGATACAGGATGCTTGGGGCTGGTGCACTGGGATGACCCAGAGTGATGGTACAGGGAAGGAGGTGGGAATGGGGTTCAGAATGGGGAACACATGTACACCTGTGGTGGATTCATGTTGATGTATAGAAAAACAAATACAATGTTATAAAGTAATTAGCCTCCAATTAAAATAAAAAAAGAAGAACTGAACAAAGGCCACAAGGCATAACCACCTCTTAGCTTACAGGGAGGCACAAAGGGAGAAACTGTTGTTCCTGGAATCGGTGATTGCTGGATCTTGGAGGAAGAGCTGGCAGGCGGCAGCTGTAGCCATGGAGGAGATGGCCAATGCTAGATTTGAGACCTTGGGGCAGGGAGAAAGCCTAGCCTCTCATCACTCCACACCCTTCCTCCAATCTTCTGCATTGATTCTCACTAGCCAAACTCAACTGAAATTCAACTAGCAAGGTTGCAAAGGTGGTTGTGGTACTGTGTGTAGCAGTCAGCATCTCAGGCACAGAACAGGGCAGAGGAGTGGAGGATGCATCTGGGAGTGAGAAAGAATAAACAGAGAATAACCAGGTAAAAGGATTTTATTTGTTTTGTTTACCTCATTTTCCCATCACCCAGTACACTGCCTCTCACACTTGCCTCTCACTGCCTCGGCTCAACATGTATGAATAAATGAAATATACCCGTGAAAGAGAAAGACAAGAGACTGACATGAGCAACCAAAAGTCACCCAGGAGTAGTTTGATGGGGACTTCTTACCAGGTGTCAGCCCTGAGCCTGGAACAGAAAATCATACCTAAAAGATCCTTCTAAGGAGGAACAAGATTTGTTTGTTCAGTATCACACACTTCTGTACAGTGAAAGCTCGTATAAATTGGGAGACACATGTCACATCCACAAATGTTAAGGAATGTCTTCTGTGTGCAGTTTAAACCAATATCCAGCAACTCAGAGGGTCTGAGCTGCTGCCCAGGGAGGAGCTGGAGGTTGGGCATTCATGTTGGCTGGGATCTTAGCTGTGGATCATAAGATGCAGACAATGGAAACCCACTTACATGAATTAAATGACAAAAGAGGGAATATATTCAATACTATGAGAACACAGGGCTATTTCAAGGGATCTAAAGGAGGGAGATGTAGAAGAGGGACCACTGCAATTACTCCATCTCTCTGGAGATGGATGGGTCAGTCAGTCATCCAGCAAACATGTACTGAACTCTTTTGTGAGCCAGCCACTGTGCTGGATCCTTATTGTTCTGCTCCTCTGGTTACATTTGAATTCTCTCTTGCTCTTTCTCCCTGTCTCTCTTATTGGTTTTATCTGATTGTGTGTGTGTATACATGTGTGGAAATAGCCCAAACAAACAGTCCCTATCCACAATGTGCCCTTATGCCTCTTGAAGTCTAGTGCCTGCAGAAGCATCAAGTTTCTGAGTTTGAATTCTAAGCTCCAAGAAAAGAGAATCCAAGGAGCTGATTGGGTGATTCTATTACAATCATTTAGTTGAGGAGGCCCAGGGACCAAGTCACCTATTTGTCTGCCCTCTCAGCAGGGATGAGAGAAATCTACTTTGTGAAGGTAACACAGGCAGTCTCAGCAAGTAGAGACTAGATAGAGGAAACATCGTTAGTGCAATGGAGCATCATCACCTATTTAGCCTTTACAACCATCTCTCCCTGTGTGTACACTCTGTAAAAACACTGAAAGACAGGGAGTGAGACGGAAACAAGAGGGAGCACCAATGAGTATATCATCCTGACTCAGTTTACAAATACCCCGCAATAGGAATGCACACCCTCTGAGGACTTATCCTTCGAGCTTGTCTATAGTATGTTCAACGTAACTCGTCAGATACCCTTAGGGGCTGCCACAAACAATAATCAGTATGAAATCAGCATGGCAAAGGAAAAGGGTGGGCATTTGTTCCTTTCATTTAGTTCTGACTAAATGAGCAATTACAGTGAAGATAGGCAGATCAAACAGAAATTCCTGGCATTCATCCCTGTTAATAAATACATCTGTATTATGACTAAAGACACACAAAATAACTCCTCTAACATATACAGCCTGTATACAATGGGGTGGTTCACACTGAAACAAATATAAAGCTACCTGGAATCTGATTCCTGTGGCATTTGATGGGTTATTGATTCTTTCCAGTAGCAATAGTATAACATTCAGAATTTAAAAATATATATATTAACTATTATTTAATTCACTTAAGCCTTGCCTGGGAAGAGGTAGAGAGAGGCAGAAAGAAATCTGAGTGAAAGAGTCATATGTGACTGTGCCAATTTCATTTAAAAAAAAAAAGGGTTCCCAAGAGGCTCCTAACTACATTAGGTATTGTCACAATTAGAGGAATTAGAACCATAGGTGGACATAATGATTTTTATCTGCACCTCTGTTGTCAGAGGAATCTTATGAACAAACAGGAAGTAGACACTGAAGCTGGAATCAAAAGGCTTGGTGAGCCTGATGTGGTACAGAAAAGGTAAGGGTGACTCACCTTTCTAGTCCCTAATCAATTTGACCCATAGACCTTAAGACTTTCCAAGAGGCACTGGACAAATATCTGTTCCATAAGGGTTCATAGAACCAGCAGCAACTTTGGCCTTATCAACAACAGTTCCTCCATTGTGCAGGTGAGAAATTGGGACCTAGACAGATGAAAGCACATCATCCAACATTACAAGTAGTCCACAGGTCTGCCATGAGATTGGAATACCCCCACCTGAATATGTCTTGTGGTAGGCAGAATTATGAGATGACCTCCAATAACCCTCATCTTCTCTTTCTTTTGAGTGTGGGGAGGGATTGGGGGCAGGAGGAGAAGGGGACGACAGAGGATGAGATGGCTGGATGGCATCACTGACTCAATGGACGTGAGTCTAAGTGAACTTCGGAGTTGGTAATGGACAGGGAGGCCTGGCGTTCTGCGATTCATGGGGTCGCAAAGAGTCAGATACAACTGAGCGACTGAACTGAACTGAAAACCTGTGAATATGATAGTATTCCTGTGATTATGTTACATTTTAATGCTAAAGGATGATTATCCTGGGTGGGCCTGACCTAATTAGATGAGTCCTTTAAAAAGTTGGTCTCTGGCCTGTTGCAAAACAGGAAGTCTAAGAGATACATGTTGACTTACCTAGATGAAAGCAAACATCTACTTTGAGGACTGCCTGAGGGTCACCATAGACAAGAAACTCAGGAGTCCAGGAGCCCAGAGAGCTGTCTCTGGTCAATAGTTAACAGGAATATGGGAACCTCAGTCCTACAACTGTCAGGAAATAAATCCTGATAGCAACAAGTAAGCTTGACAGAGGACTCCAAGCCCCAAATGACAACTGAAGTCCCAGCTAATATCTTAATATCAGATTGGTAAGACATTGAAAAGAAAATCCAGCCATGTCATGCTCAGGACTTGTGACTTATAGAAATTCTAAGATGATAAATGAATAATGCTTTCAGCTTCTAAGTAATTTGCTATGCAGCCAAAAAAAAAAAAAAAACTACTATACTCCTCAAGAACTTATCTGCATGGGTATGTTTTGATCAAGGAGCTAAAACTTTATTAACTCAGCTTGAGTAAAACAGAAAATGGTTTCAGGTGAGGGATAGTTATAGTAAAGACATAAAAATTTCATAGACTCTGAGAATAACAACAACAACAACTGAGCTTTGGTTCTTACAAAAGCTTTGTCAATGGAATCAGCTACATCACCCAAGCATCCTATTGTGGACAGCATGTTCCAGCCATAAGAAATAATCACAGTAGGAGTTCCCAGGTGGTTGAGTGGTAAAGAATCCACCTGCCAAGCAGGAGACATGGATTCAATCCCTGGGATGGGAATATTCCCCTGGAGAAAGAAATGGAAATCCACTCTAGTATTCTTGCCTGGGAAATCTCCTGGACAGAGGAGTCTGGCTGGCTACAGTCCTTAGGGTCACAAAGAGTTGGACATGAATGAGCAACTAAACAACAGCAGAAACTTCTATGCCACAGTTCATAATTAAGAATTACCCTCTCCCTCCTCTTGGTTCTAGAGTGCTTTCTCCCTACCTCTATTTTAAGATTTAATCATTATGGGTTGAGGTGGGTGTGCTACAAAGATATCTGAAGTCCTAACCCCTACTGTCTCATAACATGGCCTTTTCTGAAAATAAAGTCTTTGCTGATGTAATTATTTAAAATGGGATCATACTGAAGTAGGGTCTTAGAAGGGCACCAATATGACAAGTGTCGTATTGATGTCCTTATATGAAGAGAAGAGACACAGATATTCATCTGGAAAGATGACCACATTAAGATAGAAGCAAAGATTGCAATTACACTCTATAAGCCAAAGAATGCCTGGGGTTATGGGAAGCTGAAAGAGGCAAGGGAAGATCTTCCCCTAGAGGCTTCCAAAGGAGAGTGAACCTGCTCACACCTCAATTTTGGATGTCCAGAAATGGCAACCCACTCCAGTATTCTTGCCTGGAGAACCCCAGAGACAGAGGAGCCTGGTGGGCTGCCGTCTGTGGGGTCACACAGAGTCAGACACAACTGACACGACTTAGCAGCAGCAGCAGCAGCCTCCAGAACATGAGGGAATAAATTTGTTTCTGCTACTTTGTTACAGTAGCCTTGGAAAACTAATGCAGATCCTGTATGGGTTTGGTCTTCCTCATTAAATTCTAAGCTCCCTGAATTATGTGTCCATGTTCTATTCATCTTTTTCTCTTTCATGACAAATGTGCTCAGTAAGTTTTGGATAGATGGATAGACAAATAAGTTGGTGGATGTATTTATTAACTCATTCACTCATTTGGCAAATATATTATGACTATCCACTATGGGTCGAACACAACTCCAGACCCATCAGTATGTAGCAGAGAACAAAATGAAGTTTTTAAAACCTGACCTCAAGCAACTTATAAATAAATGAATTAAATATGGATATATGGATATATGGATGGATAGATGGACGGATGGATAGATAGATGGAAAATGAACAATTACCAAACAGAATTTTAGATCCTTTAATGTGGGCAGGATTGATTCAGGCATAGAAATAACTAAAGTTGCAGAATGAGTTTAATAAATTCAGTTTCTAAAGTCATTGGTCTCAACTGGGGTCATTTTGCTACCCACCTCCAACTTAGGGATGTTTGGTTATGTCTAAAGACACTTTGGTTGTCACATCTAGGAGGAAGGATTACTATCATCTCGGGAACAGAGGCCAGGACTGCTGCTAAGTATCCTTCAATGCACAGAACAGACCCCACAGCCAAGAATTAACTGCCCCCAAACGTAGCCTTGATGAGGCCTAGAAACCTTGAGTTAGAAGTGTCCATGGGATCCAGGGAAGATATAGGAAAGCAGGTGAATCTAGCATCTCCTGTCAGCTAAGCACTGTGCTGAGATATTTACTTATGGTGAAAGTGCAGTCTCTCAGTCATGTCCAGCTCTTTGTGACCCCACAGACTGTAGCCTACCAGGCTCCTCAGTCCATAGAATTTTCCAGGCAAGAGTACTGGAGTGGGTTGCCATTTCCTTCTCTAGGGGATCTTCCCAACCTAGGGATTGAACCCGGGTCTCCTGCATTGCAGGCAGACACTTTACCGTCTGAGCCACCAGTACTTAATCCCATTTTGCTGCTGCTGCTGTCGCTGCTGTTTCGTCTTTAAGTTGTGTTCAACTCTTCTGCAATCCTATGGACTACAGCCCATCAGGCTTCTTTGTCCATGGGAATCTCCAGGCAAGAATACTGGAGTGGGCTGAAATTTTTTTTTCCAGGGGATCTTCCTGATCCAGAGACTGAACTTACATCCTCTGTTTAGCAGGAAGATTCTTTGCCAGTGAGCCACCTGAGAAGCCCAATCCTATTTTACAGATGGTGAAACCAAGGCTTGGAATTTAAATAACTTTTCCAAGACTGAACATTTAGTAGGATGTAATATAACCATTAACCCTGGTCTCCTTCCCTCACATCACAGCTGCTTTATTCAGTGGAACTTCCTTGACTTGAAATTGTAACTGAAATTGAACCCTGGGGGTGAAATCATTTAATCTCAATCAGCAGATAAAACTGAGGCTCTTGGGAATGCTAGAGAGGAAAGAAAAGTATGGGGAACGATTAAAAGGAGAAGTGGGAAGCCTGAAAAACTGGCCTTACCCTAAAGCCATGATCCAAGATATAAGCACAAGTAATGAAAGGCAATTCTCTAATAATACAGGAGTTCCATAAACTAATGAGAATGACTGTGGAAGAGGAGAGATACTTGAAAGGGAGTCATGAGACTATAAAAGCTACAGCAAATAGAAAAAGATAAACATAAGAATTAGCTGAGATGAGTGGCTATAAATGCAATTTATGTATTTGTCCATTCACTCTGTAGCTAGCAAGTGCCTACTTTGTGCCAGGCACTGTGAAAACACTGGATTATATATTGATGAACACATAAATGTGGTCCTTATTATCATGAAGCTCACAGTCTGGTGACACATATCAAAACACTGTCCCATAATAGGGGTATGTGTGTGTAAATATACACATATTTCATCTCAATTAGATTTAGTGGCAGCAGAAAAGCAAGAGGCTATTACACAACCTCAAGTTTCCATGTTTTCTTCAATTATGCATCCTCTGTCAGCCTCTTTACGTGCTTTCTTCAAGGATAACAGCATAATGATGGTAACAATCATCTTTCTTGTGTTCAAAAAGACTGCTCAGCAGCCTCTGATGAGGCTTAAGGAGTTAGGGGAAAAAAGAGAACAGAGGCCGGGGTTTGAAGTGGCACATTAGAGAAAATTATCTGGGAGGATTAAGCTCTTCAGAAACAGAAAGGCTCTTTCTAGAGTGACCTAGTTGAAATGATTTAAAATGTAACATAGTTGGCACTCTGACAATGTTACAATCCTAATTTTCTTGTTGTTGTTCCCATCCTCAAATTCTGCTCCCCCAGAGAGCTTCATAACATTCAGTTTTAAAACAAACAATTAAGGAAAATGATGGATTATTCTGGGGAGAGCCCTGATACATCTATGACACTGGTAAATTCTGATTTCAGAGTTCATTTATGCCCAACAACTAGAAAGATACCAGCTCCCTTCCAGGGGCTGTGTTCACTGAATATTTGCTGAAAAGTAAGTGCACGGAATATTTGCTGAATGAATGAATGTTCTTTCTCTTCAGGAGCTTCTCTCATCCTTGCAATATACTCATTATCCTCCCACTCTTTGATGACTGCAGGTTCCTCTTGAGTTCCTGATACCAGTCATTCATTCACGTATTAATGAACACTTACAGTGTGTGAGATATTACGTTACCAAAAACCTCACGATAGAGGCATCATTATAACCACTGCTGCTGTGGGATTATTTAGCTGTGTCACCTAAGGAAACATTCTAGATGTGTAGATGTTCACTCTACACTGGAAAACATCCACTTTTACAATGTAATATATTTCAGCAAGAGATTCTTCTTACTAAAAGGAACAGATCTCTCCAACAAAAGAAATACAACAGAGAATGCTTTTGGGCAAAAGAACACAGCCCATCGTTTTATCCCCATAGCTGCCACTCCACCCATAGATGATTGCAGGAGGAATAGAGACTGATACAACCCAGAAATCTTGGGTTGGAGAAAGAGAACATCTGAGCCATCCAACCAAGCAGGCCCTTGAGCATTTTTCTCCATATAAAGGATAACACCAAAGCTGATGATGCAGTACAATGATGACTGTATTCAAGGTGAATTTCTATACAAGGCTAACACATTGCCAACTCAAGAAGCACCATTCTCTCATGTGCAACATTAATACCATGGACTCTTATGCAACAGTTTAACATAGATCCATATGTAACGATAGCAGAAGAGGTCTACGATGTTCTATTGAGGATAGAGAGCAATTTGAAAGAGAACATATTCAATAATTCACATTCAATTATATTGAACATATTCAATAAAAGAACATATATGTATTTCACTTTCTTTCATACACATTTATATATAGTTAAAAGATAAAATGAGGTGTAAACATTTAAGAGCTTACTTGAGCAAAAATCAGTTTGAATCAGGCAACATCCAATCTAGCAGATGAAAGGGAGCTCAAGGAGCTGTACAAAATGAAAGACTTTGATAGACAGAAGAGAGCAAGAACAAGGATTATACTAAAATTGGGGGAAAAAGTGAGTTTGTTGTTACAAGGTTACTTTTTTAATGTGGTGGGCAGAGGTCTAGAGGCATACTACTTAACTAGTGCTGATCAGGTGATTCCTGATTGACTGGTTTAAGATTTTATTTCTTAATCTATTCTATTAAGATTCTAGTCTATTCTCTCCTATTTCTGGAAGAGCCAAAACTAATTAAATCTTGGTTTGGTGACATGGGGATTAGCATAAGTGATTTCATTTGGGGCTTGTTGTTTTTAACAAGATGTACATATATAGACAGGCTTCCCTGGTGGCTCAGCTTGTAAAGAATCCACCTGCAATGCAGGATACCTGGGTTCGATCCCTGGGTTGGGAATATCCTCTGGCAAAGGGAAAGTCTACCCACTCCAGTAGCCTGGAAAATTCCATGGACTGTATAGTCCTTGGGGTTGCAAAACATATATAGATAGAGATAAAATTATTCAATCTCAGTTTTAAATCTTTTTGTGTACTTAATCATTCATTTTTTGTATTTTTAAAATTATTTCTAAAATATATATATATATTTCTTAGCTCTGTCTATCTATCTACCTCTACCTGTCATCAGACTGTCAGGCCAAGAAAGCAAGAACCTTGCCTCTTTCATTTAAAGCAGCATCACCTCTGTCTGAACACAGTGGTTTTGGTTTTTGTTGGTTATTGCTTAGTTGCTGAATTGTGTCCAACTCTTGTGAGTCTGTGAACTACTATAGCCCACCAGGCTCCTCTGTCCATGGGATTTTCCAGGCAAGAATACTGGAGTGGGTTGTCATATCATTCTCCAGTGGATCAGTATATAGTAAATATATAATTTCAGTAATGATGTATTGAAGGAAAAAGATGAGTAGATTTGTAAATGCAAAGAAAGAATTTTATAAGAAAACTATAGACACCTTGGGGCCAGGGAGTTTGGTAGATGAAAAGAAGGTATGAGGAAATTTATTTGCTTAATATTCTCTTATATTCTATGAATGGTCTACAATAAGCTTGTATTTATAAAACTAAAAAATAGACAATGGGGTATTACAAAGATTTATATAATGAAATTTGATCACTTTATACAAAGATTACAATTCAGCTTTTTATAGTTGAATTAAAAGTCCTACAATATGAAAATATCACCCCTAACAAAACATTATGTGAAGAAGAAGAGGATTGGGCACACAAAAACTCTCAGAAAATTGGAAGGGAAGAACACAGACTATATTCAATCATCATCAATTAATAATTTTGTCATCTATAAAAATTCCTATGTTACACCTTCTAGTTAGGTGGCCCCTTCTGTATTACTATAGGAAAGCTTCAAGAAATGAAAGATGGTTAACCCATATGGAACTCTGTCTTTTAAAAGATTTCTGAGTATTCCACAGATTGCATTAGACCTGTGGGTTACAAAGATACCTAAGGTTCCTTTCCTGCCTCCAAAAAAAGAGCTTAAGTTCTGACAGGTAAGATAGGTAAGTGAATAGACATTTTGCAATACAATGCACCAAAAACTGACCAAATTGTTCTTGGAGCAGAGGCTATATTGGTTTAAATCATGATTTGTTGTATTGTAATTTAGCGTTTTGAAGAATGGATAGGAATTTGCATGTTAAGGAGAATGGGATCGTTCTTGGTGAATAATCACAGTCCTTCATGCAGCAGCAACTAACGCTCTTGAACTTTTGATATACAGATATGAGCTGGGATTCTAATGTCTATCTAGCAAGAAAGGGGAATATTAAGAACTTATCGATTTCCAGAAGCCCTTCTTGTCTAGCTCCTATTAGTTAACATGAAAAAATACATAGTAAAGGATAATGATTACCTTGCTGTTTACTTGCCTCAAGCTTAATAACTTTAATTTTTGCTCAAAATTTTAGTCCTTTATTGTAAAATGATGGAAGAACAAAGAGTGTGCTCTTTCTCAAATTGTATCACATGGAGAGATGGATGTGCTGTTATTTAGAATAAGAGTTATCAATGAGTGGAGCATCTTACCAACATCCCCACTATTTCATGTTCTTACTATACAGACCTATTTGCAATTCTGCCATTGCTGAACATATTGGTTAGGGTTTTCACTACCTTTCCCTGGTACAGCAAAACTTCAGAAATTATCTCCTCTCTGAAGACTTCCTCAACTCTCCAATAGTCTCTCACTAGTCTCTTTCTTTATATAAATTCTGTCCATTTTTTGTCTTCTCTAATAATCCCTAATTCACCATAATGCAGTTTCTTAATTATATGACCCTTCTTTTCTACCACACAGTTTATGGAAGACAGAGATCACTGTGGATCTCTCACCTTTGTATTTTCAGTACCTAGACACTTTGGGAAAATGGAGGTGCCTAGAACAACACAGACAAATTGGACAACAAGGAGGTATTCTTGAGCCAGCACAATAAATTTAGAGATAATGTTTGTGTAAATAGCAAACCCCAGGTAATCTTTTCTCCACTTGTACTGAATATTTCGTTCTAGTACTCAGAGTTCCAATGTACTAAGGCATTGTGTTTCAAACCTAATTACCAACCTCCCTCCTTCCAAAACTAAAAACTCACACCTGTTTCAATGGTTCCAGTTTCAGTGAATGGTTCCATGACCCAGAGTGTTGCCTGAATGAGAATATCAAAATTTGAAGGGAGTAGATATTGAATCTTTATTTACCCAGCTGCTTTTCACTCTCATTCCAATAATCCTGCCATGAGTTCATTTTAGAACCATCTCCAGCCAACACTTAAGCCAAGTGCTCCGGGCGAGTGGTCTCTAGGGCGGTGCACATACTCTGGTCTAGGTGGAATCGGGCTTGTTATTCCACTGGACTCGGTGATTGGTTCCAGGAAGAAAAGTATGACCTAAGTTGGAAGAGCAATGTAGAAGTCTGAGTTTTAGGACTATTATTTGGCCTTTTGGAGAAGTGGAACTCTCCTACATAGGACTTAATGCTGGGACAACATTTAGCCTACCAACTACTGTTCATTGGTATCGAGTGCAGACCATCTTGCCACAAACAACTTGAATGGTTGCATGACTTTTGCCTCTGCCTTCTACCTTCACACTGCCTCTCTCCAACCCAGTCTCTCCCTAAAGTGATTTTTCTGAACTGCATAATATGGTCTGATCATATTACTGCCTTCCTTAAAATTGTTCAGAATCTCCCCATTATTACCTGAAGTATAACTTCTAAAACTAACACCCCATACAAGGTATACTGTGTATATACTTTTCAAATTTCTGTACATTAGGATATTTTGACTTCCTTAAAAAAAAAAAAACAAACCATGCTGCTGGAGGAGAGACTGCCCTCCAGGTCTGGCCAAATCTTAGAGAGCAAGGTCAGCCTGAGGCAGGCCCTCAGGATAAAAGCACCCAATCCAGAACCTTACCTCTTCTGTCTGACCCATACACCCCAGGAGACAATATTCCTTTGCCTTCATCAGCCCAGGGTCAGGTTCCAGGCAACTAGATACCCCTCCTCTCACCCAGAGCCCTGTGTAATTTTCCAAACTATCTAGTACTGTGCTGTTCACGCTCAGTGAATCAGTGTCTGATTCTCTGTTACTCCATGGACTGTAGCTCACCAGGGTCCCCTGTCTATTGGATTTCCCAGGCAGGAATCCTGGCTTGCCATTGGCTCCTCCAAGGAATCTTCTCAACCCAGGGATTGAATCTGTGTCTCCTGCATTGGCAGGTGGATTCCTTACCACTGCGCCACCTGGGAAGCTCCTGATGCTGCTTACCATGCTTTATCTTGCCTTTCTGTGGAAACCCAACAAAGACTCTGGCCTCAGCTTTTGCCTGTCCCTGTCTTCTGCCTCTTGACCACCCTGGTGTTTACCCATGTGGCCCTGCATGGCAGGCCATGTCTCCTGTCTCTAGGACTTATGAGTATAATAAACTTGACTTTCCTGATTCTCTCATCTATTTCCTATTATGACAACCCTTGACTGACCATTTCTTAAAAAAAAAAGGAAAATCAAACACAAGTTCCCTACTTATATCTCTAACTTTAATGCTGCTCTCCTCACTCATGCTCTTCTCTCTAGCTACACTGAACCTCTAGCAATCCCCTAAAAGAACAATGATCCCTCTCTTCCCCTGATTTTGTCCAGACATTTCCCCAATTTTAGAATTATTTCCCTAGTGCTTTCCCCTTTCCTATCCAGTTCTACCGAGCCTCTCCTACTTGTTCTTGAAAAGTGTTTCAAGAAGATACTAGTGCATCTGGAAGACTTTGCTACTGTACTACCCCCAAATCTGAGTGAGGCACTCTTCTAGGGTGGTACCTAATAACCTTATGTGTACATCTCTCCCAGCACTTGTCACTGAATTATAACTGCTTGACTTAATTTTTGTTTCCTCCATAGACAGCAAATACCAAGAAGGAAGGAACAGTTCCTTATTCAGTGTCACATCCCCAGTATCTGATCCAGGGCTTGGCAGTACCGAATAAGCATCTGTTGACTGCATGATAAGCGGCATAGTAACTTGAAAAAATATTCCATATAAAAGTTGATAAATATTTCCTCCTAAAGATGGGACTTAACCTTAGCTGCTGCCTCCCCCAGAGCTCAGAGCAGGTCTTGTTGCAGCCGAGGGTAAAAATAAGCAGGAACAGATGACGAGGCATATGGAGCTTCTTGCTCTTTTCCTGCGGCAAGAATTCACTTTTGCATTCAGGTAGGCCCAGGCTGCCATGAAGGCTCTTCTGTGGCCTCTTCGGGGAGCCCAGGGGCAGGACAACTTGGCACTGAGTGAATGAACCGAGTTCTGATGAAGAAGAGGGGATTTTCCACCACATCGCTAGTTCAGCCACACTGCCAAAATGCCCGAATTTGTTGGGTGATGGGGAGGAGTAAGGGAGACTGACAGACAAGCTCAAATTAGTGGTACAGCTTCCAGGAAAGAAAGAGTGGCAGCTTTTCCATGGCTACACACTACAAGCAGGAGAGTGGGGGTGAGAAGGATGGGTCTCCTAGGAGCTCATCTTATCCCTGATCTGGGCTACGCAAACCTTTCCATGCAAGTTTCTTCAAAGAGTGTGCCCTTCAATGAGAGCCCACTCTATGCTCACTGCCTCCAGTAAGCTTTCCCTAATTCTTCAGCCTAGGGTACTCTCTCTGGCTCTGCTACCAACTAACACAACACCCACTGACCACACATCCATTGCACTGGTTCTAAGTACTGACCACTTTGCCAAAAATAGCTCTGGTTAAGTGGCTGCGCTATTTATTTAAGGAAGCAGGTCCTGACTTACCTCCCCAATTGAAGTAAAAGTTCAGTGGCCACACTATGTACTTCTTCATATGTCTTTTACATGTTCATGGCATTAAGCACAGTGCTGAATTTAAGATATCAGGAATCACTCAACAGATAAATGAATAAGTCAGACTTGAGTCTGATTTACTCACTTGTCAAAAGGCTCACTATAGGAGAATCTACTAAATGGACACAGTCAAGGCTTCCTCCAGGAATCAGCCTCTGGTGACCTTAAAGCATCAGCGTATCAGTGGCAGATCCTCACTTTACCTTCAATCAAATGACATCTGATAGACTGGATCAGGTGCTGGAGAATATGAGCAACTCCCTGGATTCTGTGTCATATGCCACCCACCTATGACCTCTCGTGTCAACAGGTCATCAGCAGCAGGACTATCCCCAGAATGCCTGGGGTTAGAGTTAGTACTACTACTGCTAGCTCCTGCCTGGTTTGAACGAGATCAAGATGTGGGTTATTTATGTCACAGTGAGATTTCTGTTTTTCCCAGAGAAAGAATATGATCTCAGTTCCTTGAGGGGACCCTACTGTCCCATGATATGGGACTTGATATATGATATTTAAAGTTCCTACCTTCATATATGATAAAGTTCAAAGGAAGATGCTCTAGACCCTGAGGGCTTCAAGGATGATCAAGATATTGGTCTTCACTCTCAGAGAGATTGCAGTCTAGAACCTGTGCTTAGGAAAACGGTAAGTTGACAGATAATGGAAGTTCAGAAAAGAAGCAATTAAAGGGAAAGGGCTTGAGTTACACCCACAGGGGATCCTTGGGATTCAGCTAGTGAGAGAGGTCAGCTAGTGAGAGGTCATTCTAGGCCAAGAAAACTGAGAAAGCCCAGGGTGTAAAAGCAGGAATGCATCTGATTTTTCAAGGAATAATGTGAAAGCCAATCATTGGCAAAATAGTTAAGTAAATGGGTGGTTATTCCTGTAACAAAAATTTACTATAGGAATCTCTGACAAAACATGCATCTATTTACTACAGTTGTTTTAGAGAGTTGCTGAAAATCTGCACTTCATCTTTTAGGTCTTTGCAGCGTGAAACACATGTTAAGACGCTACATTTAGTGCTGAGTGCTGAAACAATGCTTCTTGATCTTTAATACAGACATGAGTCATCTGGGGATCACGGCAACAGGCAAATTCTGCCACATGGTATCAGGAGATGATCCTGAAATTCTGCATCTCTAACTAGCCTCTAAATGACATGATGCTCCCGGTTTATGGGCCACACTTTGAACAGCAAAGCACCAGAGAATCTTCCACTTGGTTGATGCAACTCCTATTTATCATCACAGATTTCTTACTAAGCATAATAGATGAATGGGGAAAAGATGACATCTTGTAAAATGTGTACAATGTAACTACAAAATCAACTCTTTAAACAGATGTCCAATAATAAACTATATTTTCAGCATGTTGGATGGTTGCTCATCATCAAATGTAGAGTTCAGCTTACAAATGAAGGATTTTTATGACTGGGGTCAGCAAACTTCCACCATGGACCAAATCCAGGCTTTCATCTGTCTTATTTATAAATAAAATTTTGTTGGAATACATGGCTGCCTTTATGTTATAATATTGGAGTTAATTGGTTGTTACAGAGACCATATGGCCCTCAAAGCCTAAAATATTTACTATCTGGCCCTTTATAGGTAAAGTTTGCTGACCCCTGGAGGGATTGGTGGCAGAAGGAGAAGGGGACGACAGAGGATGAGATGGCTGGATGGCATCACTGACTCGATGGACGTGAGTCTGAGTGAACTCCGGGAGTTGGTGATGGACAGGGAGGCCTGGTGTGCTGCGATTCTTGGGATCACAAAGAGTCAGATATGACTGAGTGACTGAACTGAACTGAACTGAACTGTTCTTTAAGATGGAGGCCATGATTTCTGAGCTTCTCACTGGCTGTGAACTTAAACACCTAAGCTGCCTTTAACCTTACTCCTCTGAAATCCAAATGTCTTTCTCAGACAATGCTTTGAACAGGCACAAAGGTCTCCTCAATTCTCTTCACAGGAGAAGCATTAGACTTGCCCAGGAAACCCCCATATCATGTGACAGGTGGGTTAGATCTTGGGAGGCCTGAATCTGGAGGACTTGCATGACACTCTCAGCAAAATGCAAAACCCTTGTAACATTTATTTCCTTGGTATCAAGTACAAGCTAATGCATGCTGGTTCACTATTGACATGTTGGTTCAGGAGGAAATGCAAGCTGAGGCAACCTTACTCTGTGGGGTTTTGATTACTCTTACCCGTCCTGGAACCCATTTCAGACTTTGTGGTCTGGCTCACCTCACTTGACAAAAAAAACCAGAAACCTCCTGCAATTCTTTGTATGAAACAACGAGTGTGTATTCCAAACTTGGCATAGACTTATGAGAGCTTTAAAAACTCAGGAAGCAAACCCCTGCCCAAATACCAGGGAAACATGGATGGTCCCAGAAAACAGACATTTGTCTGGGCTAACCTATAATACTGGCCTAGACTGGTGGCTGGTAGAGATCAAAAGAAAATGAGAAAGTATGCCTGTTAAGGAGGGATGGAGGCAAAAATAAGATTCCTCTGAGTTGGATACAAGGGAAAACAGAAGCCTCCCAAGAGTTAAACTGTAAAATCAACAGAAAATGAATCAGAGAAAAATATGAGAAGTCATATTAAAGATTCAGAAAAGTTTTTCCAGGCATGTAAGGCTTGACACTAACACAGAGGAAATTATTAACACATTTTAAGGGGAAAATGTGCTTAGCAACAGTGGGGCTGTGTAGCAACAGAAGCAGAGGGGAGATGTGGTCCAGGGCTTAATATTGGTGATACCCATCTTTGCTTACCTCATCTCTTTGGGGGATTTTTTACTTCCTTTCTGCCTCCCTCTCCCCTCATCCCACTTTCCCTTTCTCCCTGTCCTTTCCCTTCCTCCTTCCCACAAATATATGTGAACTACATATACTCTCTATCAATCAGTCCCTATACTTTGGAGGTTGAGAATATAATGTTTAAACTTCTTGTAGTCTCTGCTTCCAGAAAACTAAGGTGTCTAGTGGTAGAGACTGGCATTAATAAAATAACAATACATATAAATATAGAATTTTTATATCTAATACATGTGATAAATGTTATAAAGCCATAGACAAAACACAACCCTATCTCAGATCCTTTATACTTGCTGTTCTTTCTATTTGGGGCCATTTTTGGCCAAATACCCTTAAAACTCTCCCCTCACTTCCTTCAAGTCTGCTCGAACATCACTCTATCAGTGAAAATTCCCCTGATAATCCTGTTATAAAGCAGCAATTTCCTTCTCCCCCAGCTTCCTTAATGCCATTCATGGAGTTCGCTAGTGGTCCACTGGTTAAGAATCCCCTTGCCAATGTAGGGACTCGGATTTGATCACTGGTCCAGGAAGACTCCACATGTCATTGGGCACATAAGTTTCTCCACCTCAATAAGTGAGCCCCCACTCTAGCGCCCAGGAGCTGCAGCTACCGAAGTCTTTGTGTTCTAGAGCCCTTGCCCCACAACAAGATAAGCCACTGCAATGAGAAGGCCGCACATGGCAACTAGAGAGTAGCCTTCACTCAGTACTTGGGCAAATAGAGATAGCCTGTGCGCAGCGATGAAGACTCAGCACAGCCAAAAATGAATACGTTTCTAAAATGCTACCTATGCTTTCTCAGAAAAACATCTATTTCTGCTTTATGGACTATGCCAAAGCCTTTGACTGTGTGGATCACAATAAACTGTGGAAAATTCTGAAAGAGATGGGAACACCAGACCGCCTAACCTGTCTCTTGAGAAACCTGTATGCAGGTGAGGAAGCAACAGTTCGAACTGGACATGGAACAACAGACTGGTTCCAAATAGGAAAAAGAGTACATCAAGGCTGTATATTGTATTGTCACTCTGCTTATTTAACTTATATGCAGAAGACATCATGAGAAACACTGGGCTGGAGAAAGCACAAGCTGGAATCAAGATTGCCGGGAGAAATATCAATAACCTCAGATAAGAGATGACACCACCCTTAGGGCAGAAAGCAGAGAAGAACTAAAGAAGCTCTTGATGAAAGTGAAAGAGGAGCATGAAAAAATTGGCTTAAAGCTCAACATTCAGAAAACTAAGATCATGGCATCTGGTCCCATCACTTCATGGCAAATAGATGAAGAAATAGTGGAAACAGTAACAGACTTTATTTTGGGGGCTCCAAAATCACTGCAGATGTTGACTGCAGCCATGAAATTAAAAGATGCTTACTCCTGGGAAGAAAAGTTATAACCAACCTAGACAGCATATTTGGAGAAGGCAATGGCAACCCACTCCAGTACTCTTGCCTGGAAAATCCCATGGACAGAGGAGCCTGGTAGGCTGCAGTCCATGGGGTCACTAAGAGTCAGACATGACTGAGCAACTTCACTTTCACTTTCATGCATTGGAAAAGGAAATGGCAACCCATACCAGTGTTCTTGCCTGGAGAATCCCAGGGACAGGGGAGCCTGGTGGGCCACTTTCTATGGGGTCGCACAGAGTTGGACACGACTGAAGCAACTTAGCAGCAGCAGCAGACAGCATATTAAAAAGCAGAGACATTACTTTTCCAACAAAGGTCCATCTAGGCAAAGCTATGGTTTTTCCAGTAGTCATGTATGGAGAGCTGGACTATAAAGAAAGCTGAGAGCCGAAGATTTGATGCTTTTTAACTGTGGTATTGTAGAAAATTCTTGAGAGTCCTTTGTACTGCAAGGAGATCCAACCAGTCCATCCTAAAGAAAATCAGTCCTGACTGTTCACTGGAAGCACTGATATTGAAGCTGAAACTCTAATACTTTGGCCACCTGATGTCAATAGCTGACTCATTTGAAAAGACCCTGATGCTGGGAAAGATTGAAGGCAAGAAGAGAAGTTGATGAAAGAGGATAAGATGGTTGGATGGCATCACTGACTCAATGGACATGAGTTTGAGTAAACTCCAGAAGTTGGAGATGGACAAGGAGGCCTGGCGTGCTGCAGTCCAGGGTCACAAACAAGTCGGACACAACTGAGTGACTGAACTGAACTGATGCTTCTCTATTATACTTATTACTTTTAGATATTGTTCTTCAGTTGCTAAGTCAATTCTGACTCTTTGTAACCCATGGACTGCAGCACGCCATGCTTCCCTGTCCTTCACTGTCCCCTGGAGCTTGCTCAGATTCATGTCCATTGAGTTTGTGATTCCATCTAACCATCTCATCCTCTGCTGCCCCCTTTTCCTTTTGCCTTCAATCTTTCCCACCATGAGTCTTTTCCAATGAGTTGACTCTTTGCATCAGGTGGCCAATGTACTGGAGTTTCAGCAATAGTCCTTCCAATGATATATATAAATGAATATATATGTATGCATGTGAATACATACGTGTGCAGTACATGTGGAATGTTCTATTTTTTCTTGGTTGCTACTCCTAGTGTATGTCTCTCTCTAAAGACTTCAAGACAGAGACTTTGCTTTGTTCACTGCTCTGCTGTATCCCAAGTACTCATCTGAGGCACTGTCTATGGAATTCTCCAGGCAAGAATACTGGAGGGATTAGCCATTCCCTCCTCCAGGGAATCTTCCTGATCCAGGGATTGAACCTGAGTCTCCTGCATTGTAGACAAATTCTTTTCCACCTAAGCCACCAGGATCCTTACAAGGCACTAAAATGGGATTATTAGAAAATGAATTAAACTACAGATGATCAGAAAGCATGTATTACATACAGTTTTTTAAAGAGTAGTAGGAGTTAACTAGGATAAGAAAAAGAAGAGCAAGTAAAAAGACTTTGTAGAATAAAAGCAAATCAAGAGGCTAGAGTGAAGCTGAGAAAAAGTCATGTCAGATTTTATGGAACAAGTTATTTTTTTCCTCTTTATTCCAAGAGCACTTTGAAATCACTGAAGATTTTAAGCCAAGAGAGGTATGTTCAGATTTGAATTTTTAACACGTACCCCAGCTACCCATTGGACAGTGGCTCAGAGTTATCACCAAGATGCCATAAAGCATTTGAGTCACCAAACTCTTTTCTGATTAGAATTTGGCTTTCCAGAATTTGACTAAGAGACCATGACGTACATTTTCTAATGTACAGGAGAGATGTGCATCATTATAAAGTAATAGATGAATATTCTGTGTTATCTGTCAGTCTCTTTGAGCTCAGGTTCTGTGAAAGCCTCTTGAGAGATGAATCCTGCCTCCTTGAGCTGACAAACCAGGTTTCTAAAGCAACAGAGCTGAGGGTCAGGCCTTGACCTCAGCTGCTTGGCCAAGATAAATGTTCACCTTGCAGCCCTTTGGCTGATTAAATCCTTACCTCCAACCCCACTCTCCCCACTCTGCTGTGGGCCATTAAGCAGAAAATCACTACTGAATTCTGAACCAGGCCTGAGGGTTTAAACAAAACTCTGGGCCAGTGTAAAACTCAGCTCACCTGGAGGTTGACTCTCAAAGAATGAGGAGCCCTGATAAAGGAAAAGTGGCTCAACAATTCTGGCTGTTCTTGAGGAACCCCCAAAGGAGCACCCAGAAAGATCATTATTGTGGGTGATGACAAACAGTAACACATAAGGCATTTGTGTGAAGGCGAATTAAATTAGCTACTCTGAGGTTCCGCTGAGCTATTTGGAAGGAAATTTGCACACTGAAAATGTGACGTGCAAACACTGAACTCATGAAAGCACTAAAGGTCCTTCCGAACAATGATGCACGAGTGAGAGTTCTGGAAAGTAACCATCGTCTTCTCTCAACGTGGCCCCATTCCACTGGGTTCTTCCTGCCACAACATCTAAAGAGAACAACTACTTACATGTTCCAAGATATTCCAACATCCACTCCAAGTATGGCCTTGAAATCAAAGTTCTGCAGGTCAGCAGGACAACCCCCAGGTCTGTGACATCCAAACAAAGAAGACAACCTGAGTGAATTCTTTCTACATGGCATCCAGGGCACTCATGTCTGGTTTGTTTATTTGTTTATTTCCTTCTAATTACCAAAGGAAAAAAGCCACTCCCTCCAGGCTGAGTGTCAATAAAAACATGGGTTTTACCTCCAGCTTTGCTACTGGCTGGCTACAAGACCTTGCAAAAAAGATCTATAATACATGATATTCATTTGTGTATTCACAACAGCCTTTGATTCTTTACACAATGCCAGGCCCCGTGCGATGTTCTTAGGAAATAAAGATGAATGAGAGAAATCCTTCCTTCCAAGTTGCTCCAAGTTCCTTCAGGGAGATGGGCAAGGAAAGCAAATGTAACAACAGCAGCACAATGTGCTCTATACAAGAAGTATATCCAGGGTATTAAATGGGCTTAGAGGCCAGTGCGGCTCTGCCTGCGGGAGGCTGGGAATGCTTCCAAGAGGAAGCAGCAGCTGAAGTGAGATTTGAAAGAAGAGTTGGAGTTCATCAGGGCAGTAGGGTGGGCCTTAGGGGACAGAGGATATTCCCAGCAAAAGGCGCAGCGTGAGCAACGGTGTTGAGGTTAGAAAACAAGGGTTGAGAGATGCTGCAAATCTTGAATCTTCAAAAGACCACAGGTGGGGTGAGTTGTACAGGGTGAAGATGAACTGAAGCTAGCAGAAAGAACACTGTACCTGACAGTGAGGCCTCCAACCAAGTTCCCCAGGGACTCACTCCATCTGTGCATACTGGCAACACTTCCTGCCAGCCCCTGTTACACCTGGGTGCTTTCCCTGGTCTCAAGGGCAGTTTCTGCCTGTGCACAGAGTGGACTGAAGTACTGAGGTGTTAAAGCCACAGGCACAGATACCACCAATGCTGATAGTAACTGGCTGATAAATGCCCAACATACACAGCCTTTCAGACAGCTTTGACACAGTGTCCAGTGGCCCTCATTGTGCTTATAAGCACACATATTAAACACACATATTAAGCACTCAGATTACTCCCTCCTTTCCCTGTTTCACTTTCCCTCTTGCCTAACATTGCTCCTTGGGATCTTTGGCTTACGTCGGGTTTCCCTCAAAGATTTCAGTGCAAGTGATTGACTTGTGATATCTGCAGCACGTGTGCATGCTAAATCGCTTCAGTTGTGTCTGACTCTTTGCGATCCTATAGAATGTAGCCTGCCAGGATCCTCTGTCTATGGGATTCTCCAGGCAAGAATCCTGGAATGGATTCCCATGCCCTCCTCCAGGGGATCTTCCCGACCCAGGGATCAAACCTGCGTCTCTTATGTCTCCTGCATCAGCAGGCGTGTTCTTCCCCACTAGAGCCACAGTGTGTGTAGCATAGCAATTACCCAGGTGTTCACTTCGTGATGTTGGGGCTGGAATACAGGTGCATAGCTCTAGTTCTTCAAGGACATGGAGGCAATATGAATGATAAAGATGGCAAAGTTGTTTGGCCTGTTTTGTTGGCAAGTTTCAGAGAACTCGAAAGAACAAATGATAGATCAGCCAACTGTCTACTTAGGGCATGATGTGAAAAGCAGAGGTCTCCATGGCAGCATTGAAAAAGGCTTAATTTTTTGCAGGTGCAAGGCAGACTGCTGAAGATCAGGTGCAAGATTTGATTTGTAAGAATGACAGAGTTATGAAGGAAGCTGAATTTATAGCTCTGCAAGTGTTAGGGCCCCATGGGGAAGGAGTGGAACCCTGAGAACAGGAATGTGGAAATTTGGGTGTATCTCCTTGAGAACACCCAAACCTCAGATCCCGTTTGGGTCTGTGGGATGGCAAGAGAAGTCACTTTTCCATGGACAGAGGGGGTTTTGCATCATCTGGAGACCATGCAAAGCCCTGACTTGAGATAGACTCATTACAAGCTGATCTCCTCCTCAGGATCTGACTGGTCTCCCTTAATTGTCTTGAGAAGAGCTGGAAGTGTTTTGGACCAAGAAGAAAATTTATTATTGGATTATTTGTGCCTTTTTCTGTACACAGTTGTGTGCATGCTCAACCAGGTCTGACTCTGCCTTCTCTGTCCATGGGATTTCCCAGGCAAGAATATGTAAGGCCAGACCCCGGGGGCCAGGATAGGCTGCCCCTCCTCTCTCTCCTGATGGCAGGGGAAGTCCGTAACAGAAGGAGCCTCCCAAATCCCGGGGACCAGTGACAGTACACTTTGCCAGCTAAAGCCGCCCCACCCCAGCCACATAGAAGAACCTGTCAGCCTGCAATGCCTCAGCCTGGTGACCTATCTGAACCCTTGTCCATCTAGCCTGACCATCTCTCGTAATGAGCATATACAAGCCACCCGCAACACAGTCCAGGCGCAGACTTCCTTGACTTGCCTGGTTAGGGTCCGGGAACCCCACCCGGGAGGGCTTCGCCATTAAAAAGCCTGTTAGACACTCTTTTCGGGGTCCTGGTCATCTTTACCTAACAGAATACACTGGAGTGGGTGGCCATTTCCTTCTCCAGAGGATCTTCCCAGCACAGAGAGTGAATCCAGGCCCCCTGTACTGTCAGTCACTTCTTTACCACCGCACTATCTGCCACCTGGGAAGACTTGTATCAGTTAGAGAAACTTTTTTTTTTTAAGTATTTTGTGTGGACTTACTGGATTTTTAAATTATTTATTTATTTATTTTAGCTGTGCTGGGTCCTCATTGCTACAGGGCTTTCCTCTTGCTGTGGTTCATGGGCTTCTCATTACAGTGGCTTCTCTTGTTTCAGAGCACTGGCTCTAGATAGCTCAGGCTTCAGTAGCTGTGGTATGTGGGCTCCGTAGTTGTGGCTCCTAGGCTCTAGAGCTGTGGCACATGAGCTTAGCTGCTTCACGGCATGGGGGATCTTCCCAGACCAGAGACCCAACGAGTGCTTCCTGTGTTGGCAGGTGGATTCTTTACCTACTGAGCCACTAGGGAAGCCTGGATTCACTGGATTTTAAAATCAATTTTATTATAAAGATGTATGCCCTGTGTTTTATTTACTTAATGATGGAAAAACAGAGATAAACACAACCTTAATGAGTTCATTTTTCAAATAAGATAGTATAATAATGTCAAAATACATAGAACATTTTGATCATTATTGGAAACTTCATTGGACAGCCCTGTCCTATAGATACATAGGATCTATAACATCAGTCTCAGCATGGGCCATGTAAATATTTATGGGAATGATAAACAAGACCAAAGGAGCAAAATAGCAATTGCTTGGAATTTGGGGTTATTACTAATAGAATAAATGTCCCAGAGGCAAGGTAACTGGGCAACCAGTGAAGATGCTGCTTGACTTACACAACAAAAAAATATAAAAACAAGGATATAGTTCTCAAAACTTACTATTAACTCTCAAACCATTAAAAATGGGCAAACAATTTGGACAGATATGTTGCCAGTGAAGATAGATGGATGGCAAATAAACACATGAAAAGAGAATCAACATTGTTAGTCACTGGAAAATGCAAATTAAAATGAGATACCACCATGCTGCTGCTGTTGTTACTAAGTCACTTCAGTCGCATCCAACTCTGTGCGACCCCATAGACGGCAGCCCACCAGGCTCCCCCGTCCCTAGGATTCTCCAGGCAAGAACACTGGAGTGGGCTGCCATTTCCTCCTCCAGTGTATGAAAGTGAAAAGTGAAAGTGAAGTCACTCAGTCATGTCTGACTCTTAGCGACCCCATGGACTGCAGCCCACCAAGCTCCTTCATCCATGGGATTTTCCAGGCAAGAGTACTGGAGTGGGTTGCCATTGCCTTCTCTGAGATACCACCATACACTTATTAAAAAGGCTAAAATTAAAACTTACTGACCATACCAAGAGTTGGAGAGGATGTGAAGGAACTGGGACTCATAGAACAATTGCTTGAAAACTTAAACATACTCCTATGCTTCTTGAAAATTTAAACATACCTCTATTGTGCCTTTGAATTGTGTTGCTGAAGACTCTTGAGAGGCCCTTGGACAGCAAGGAGATGTCAGTCCTAAAGGAAATAAACCCTTAATATTCGTTGGAAGGACTGATACTAAAGCTGAAGCTCCAATACTTTGGCCAGCTGATGGGATGAGCCAACTCACTAGAAAAGACCCTGATGCTGGGAAAGACTGAGGGAAGGGAGAAAAGGAAGCAACAGAGGATTAGATGCTTGGCTGGCATCACAGATTCAATGGACATGAGTTTGAGCAAATTCTGTGAGATAGTGAGGGACAGGGAAGCCTGGAGTACTGTAATCCATGGAACTGAAAAGAGTGTGACATGACTTAGCGACTGAACAACCACAACTAATATGCCTCCTAGATGTTTTACCCAGATGACAAGAAAGCATAAGTTCATCCAAAGACTTGTATATTAATTTTTAGAGCAGCTTTTCCTATGATTGTCCCAAACTGGAAAAGCCTAAATGTATCAATCTGTGAATGAATAAACACATCCTTGCAAGGAAATATTTCTTGGTGATAAAAAAAGGAATGAACCATGGATATATCAAACAATGTAGATGAATGTCAATATAAGCATTTTTAATAAAAGAAATGTGGTTATTTTTATCCTGAAAGAGTAGGCTTGCTTTTTCTTGCTATAAAAGCACTAAATTCCTAAACTTAGTATTCCTCAACTATGTTGCAAACCCACCATGTACAGCATCTGTCTAGGTTCCCTCACATTGGTCCTGTGGGATCTGAGCAGTGACAGTGGCAGGGATAGGGGCTGTTCATGGACCCAAAAGCATGATGACCCACTCACTAAGGTTCATATAATTATCTTCATTGCTGAACATTCAGCCCATCAGTAACAGACACCAACGTCAAGCCCTTGCTCTAGAACTATCCCTCAAAATGATCAATCATTTGTTGATAAACTAATTATATCAGATTCTACTCTAGAAAAGGCAATGATTCATCCTGAACAAAATTGATACATATTCTGAGTAAGCATTTCCCTTTCCTTCTTGTAGCATCTTTAGCCAGTATCAATACTTGGTAACCCACAGAACATTTATTTTACTGACATGTGCACCCATATAACATCAATTCAGATTTCCCAGGTGATGCTAGCAGTAGAGAACCTGCCTGCCAATGCAGGAGACCTAAGAGATGTGGATTCAGTCCCTGAGTCAGGAAGATCCCCTGGAGGAGGGCATGACAGCCCACTCCAGTATTCTTGCCTAGAGAATCCATGGACAGAGGAGCCTGGTAGGCTAGAGTCCATAGGGTCACACAGAGTCAGATACAACTGAAGTGATTTAGCACAAACACACACATGCATGCACACACACATGCATGAACACATGAAAGACCCACTTTAGACAAAGGAAATGTGGCAATGGGCGTATGTCAATGAGATCAACTTTTATTACCATATATTTTGCAGCATCTGGAAGCTATTAGCCTGAAAGAATGTTGCAAAAGCCTCTAAAGGTATAGCTAATGTTACAGGGTTGGGATGAACTCTAGAACAATGTGTTATTCTTTAAGATGAAGTATATATCTGGAACCAAAGGCTATTACATGGTGCTGTGTTTCTAACAGTAGAACACAAAAATCTAGGAACTTGGGGGTCAGAATGGGCTCTGGGTGTAACATCTTCCAGTGACCCAGTAGGTGAACTTATGCTTCCCATTTCTACGATTTTAGGTTCTGCAAGTTTCCTGGGTGAGGAATACTTCTACCAGTGGACACAGTAAAATTCTTCTAACTCTAAAATTGCAACTGCTACTTGGTCATTTGGGGCTCTTTACTGGCAGGGACCATTGGCAGTTTCTACATTGTCAGTGGTAATTAACCTTAGCTATCATGAGAAGATAAGATTACTGCTACATCACTGGGGAAGTAAAAAGTAGGTAGGGAACTCAGAGGATTCACTGAGGCACTTCTGGTTACTTCCAGACTGCTGATAAACAGAATTATCGATTTCAGTGACCACAGCCTGACAAGTGTCTAGTAATAAGTAACATGAACCCTTCAGGAATGAAGGTCTGGGTCACCCTATAAAGCAAGCAACCCAGATAAACAGAAGTGTTGGCTGAGAATGACAGAAATATAGATGGATGGTAAAGGAAGGAGGTGATAAGTAGCAGTAGCTTCAGGACCATCTACAGCAATGGGGACTGTAGTTTAAACCTCTGATTCTCTTTTTGTTTCGTTTTGTTTTGTTTTGTTTTTAAGAAATTGTAACGATCCACTCACTACATTAAAGAAGCAGTAAAGGGACAGAATAAACTTAATAGAGGGCACTATTTGATCCGAGAGGGGAAAGTGGTGGTTTGAGCAAATGTGGCTGGCTCTCTACCCACTGCTCACCACACTCATTGTTCCCAGGCATGCCAAGAGAGTCTTGGCGTGATTTTGTCTGAGGACTTTCTCTCAAAGTAGGTCCATACATGGGTTGGATGAAATTGTTGGTGAGCAAACCCCTCAACCATAGAGGCACTCTTGGACGAAATTTGACAGATCAGTATCTCAGTTTCCTGGCCCCTCAAATATAGCAAATCAGAAACAACTCCAGCTGGCCCCTATAGCATTGAGCATCAGTGGTCCACAGCAGTTAACATCTCATTAGCCAATCTTATATTCTCATTTTTTTGTTTGTTTGCTTTACTTCCCACAGGGTGATGGATATGAAAGGTTTTATGAAGGATCTTGAACTGGATAATTTTTACACTCACTTCCAAGACTTAACCCCTTCAGGACTTTTTCCTTCATGAATTCCATATCAAATTGAACACATCTTCAGTTCACCTGCTTTCTCAACACTAACAGTATGGATTACTTTAACACAGACTTATTTTGCTTTCCTGTTGTCTTGGAAATACTTGTCTGGTCTCCCCAACTAGACATCTTCTCAAACCATATCATCTGAAGTGGTGAGTTTCCAAGTATTTTATCCTCAGAGTAGTAATAATAACTTCACCCAAGTATTCACAACAATCCTGTGAAGTAGATTCTATTATTATTGTTCCTATTCTGCAGAAGTGTGAACTGAGACTTGGGGATATTAAGTCATTTCCCCAAGGACACTCAGCTGGTAAGTGGAAGCTTCAGGCTTTGAACTCAGGTATTCTGTCTTCTTAACCATTTATTCTCTACTGCCTCTCAAGGGCTATTTTTAATCTTGTTTTTCCTTGACAAAAACATTGCTTTGAAACATTTGTCTGTATAAACTAATTAGCTATGAATTACCCAGTTTTATTAGATGATAATGAATTTGCTCTCTTATTTTTTTAGTTAGCCAAAGACATCAGAATTTCTAACCATGAGGTTGAGCCAACCTGTGTGATCACTAGACTATAACCTTTATAAGGGGATGAATAAAAAATCTTCCTTATATAATTCCAGCCAAGACAAAATACAGTGATGTTTAAGTTAGACAGTTAGACCACAGCTTGGAGATAGATAGCTTTGTATTAGGCATTCCAAAAGCAAATAATAAAATCAAACCCAAGAAGCCCTGTTATCACTTTGTGGACACTAAATGGTCCAGAGTTTCAAAATGGTAACTCCTCATCTGCTGGGCAATTTTGTTTTGAGAGTTTTGGGTGCTGTTTTGTGTTTTTAATCTTTCATTCTATAGGAGAGCCTTGCAGTGGGTTGCCATTGCCTTCTCCATGAGTCTCTGCAAAGAGGAATATTTCGGCCACAATGGTAAATAATGGAGCATTTGGAATTCTCCTGATATAATCAACTTCTCTGATTTTCCATTTGTTCCCATATGCCACAAGCATAATGATCACTTAAAAATATAAATCGGTCCCCATCACTCCATTACATAAAACCCTCATGGAGTTCCTATCATGCTTAAAATTAAATCTACATTTCTTACCAGAGCCAAAAGACCGAGACATGCTTTTCAAGCAAATTACTAAATGATTCTTTTTCCCTTGGAAGATGGGATAAACCCCAGAAAATTCATGACATTTAGTGGCTCTTCCTATCAAAAGGACCCATTCACCATTCAGTCACCCAATGCATTCTTATGCACAGAATTTACAATGGGTCCCTTGGTGCTTCACCCTTGAACATGGATTGACAGTTAGAGATTAGCAGGCATTTTAAGAAATCTTCCAACATGAAGGAAAAAATTCAGGCAAACAAACAGGAGACAAACAACCAATCTATATTTAATATCTTCCCAATTAAGAACAGATTTTGAAGAATTTGCCTTCAATGAACAAGGAGGGGATGCCATGAATAAAGGAATAAGTAGGAAGAAGAGTGCACCCTGAGAGATTAAAAGTATCTGAAATAAAACATCCAATAGGAATCAAGAAAATCTCCAAGGATGTATACAAAACAACAAAGAGAAAATCGGATACACAATGGAATACTACTCAGCCATGAAAAAGAATGAAATATTGCCATCTGCAGCAACAGGGATGAACCTGGAGGTTATCCTACTAAGTGAGGTCAGTCAGAGAAAGACAAATGCCATATGAATCACTTATATGTAGAGTCTTTAAAAAATGATACAAGTGAACTTATTTACAAAACAGAAAGACTCACAGAATTAGAGAGTGAATTTATGGTTACCAAGGGGGAAAGGGAGGGAGAGAGAGCTTGGGAGTTTGGGATTGACATGTACACACTGCTGTATTAAAAATGGATAATCAACAAGAAGCTACTGTATAGTACAGGGAACTCTGCTTAATATTCTGTTAAAAAAATAGGAAAGGAGACAAACAAGAAACGAATAGTAGAAGTTCAATACAGGAAATTCAGTATCTCACTAATGTGGGTACCAGGGAGATCTTAAAAATGGAGAAACAGTGAAATTATTGGAGAAGAGATATAAGAAAAATTCTCAGAATGAAAAACATGAATCTTCAGAAAGAAAGGGAAGTCATCAGAGAGAAAAATCTTTGTTTAGCATAAGACAAGCTGTTAATAAAGTCTAAAGTTAACAAGTCAAGAAGTAGCAGTATAAATATGTTATTTAAAAATTTGGAGGTAAATAGAAAATAAACAGATATGAGAGTTTAAATGAATCCCTCTGAGAAGTAAATCTGGATGTTAGGAAAAGGTAGAAAAAAGTGGAGAGCAAGGGGATTGCTGGTTATATAAATAAATACATATGCCTATTTTTAAGGCACAAAGAGAGACATCTTTGACTAAGAATATGTATTATGTGTGTCTGTATATATATATCGGAGAAGGCGATGGCACCCCACTCCAGTACTCTTGCCTGGAAAATCCCATGGACAGAGGAGCCTGGTAGGCTGCAGTCCATGGGGTTGCAAAGAGTCTGACACGACTGACCGACTTCACTTTTACTTTTCATTTTCATGCATTGGAGAAGGAAATAGCAACCCACTCCAGCGTTCTTGCCTGGAGAATCCCAGGAATGGAGGAGCCTTGTGGGCTGCCATCTATGAGGTTGCACAGGGTTGGACACGACTGAAGTGACTTAGCAGCAGCAGCAGCAGCAGCAGTATGTATATATATTACTTTGATTAAAAATAAAATAAAGATACAGTAAATTATTTTTTGAGACATTTTTTCCAAGGTTTGAGTTTCCTACTTTCCCTCTCCTAGGCCTATTGACATTTTTGGTAGCCAAACCTTTTGGGAAGGTTTCTATTATGATATTCCTTTGGAACTAACATGACTAGCATAATTTGGGGTGTCTTCCTAACATCGTTCTTACAGAAGTGATCTAAGGACGATGCTTTGAGAAACTGATCTATTCCAAAGGACTCCCTGCCTCTGCAAGCATTAAAGCTCAGCTAGGAGTACAGTCAGGCAATCTAAGGCAAAACAACAACAGAAACAAAACACAGCTAAATGTGACTTTCGCTGGTTTCTTTGTCCCCTGTCTTCCCTGGGAGCTTTGTGGAATTAGCTGTGATTATGGGAAGCGACTGGCTGAGTGTCTGGGCCCCTAGGTACCACCATTTCTTCTATTTATCACCTGGAAGATATGACTCAGTACCCAACACAACAGCTTCCCCAGTATTAATAACTTAGAAGGCACCCAAGAAATGATTCTGGAAAGGAGGGGAAAAAGGAAAGGGACATGGGGATGGGAAGGAGTGATATGGGGGAGGCAAACACCTTTTTTATATCTGAGAGGCTATGAAATTAACAACAATCCACCAGTGGAGGTTGGGTGTACACATAGAAAACAGCCTGATGGTTTTGACTTTGATAAAAGACTCTTGATCTGTAGTGTTTGAGCATCTAAGTGAGTGTTCAGCACAAGATGTTGAGGAAAACAAACATAAACAGTGACTAGTGCCCACAAGTGCTTTAAACCCTCTTCTGGAAAACAAAGTTGACAAAGGTGAAGCAGACAGCAAACAAGTTTGTAGCTACTATACAACATCATACAGACAGTGAGTGAAAAGGAATTGGATGTCAAAAGACCAGAAATTCATGGAGAACGAATCTTCAAGAAACAATTATGCATGAGTAATAGCACACATATGCAACCTATCGATACACAGAAAGCACCGGAAAGTGCAGAGAAGGGCCTGCACAAAGAAGGATCCAACTGGGAGGGAACCTGGTCTAGCTGAAAATACATGGAACCCAAGCACATAAATGTGTCACAAGGGTTTTGCACTCTTGTTGAGAGTGTCAGATGAGTCCTTCAGATTCAGGTCGAATACAATCTCCCAACCTGCCACATGTTGTGGGGGTTTTCTGGGCAAGTCCTATGCTCTGTCAAGAGCATTGAGGAGGCCTTTCATGCATTCATGCTGAATCACTTCGGTTGTGTCTGACTATTGCGATCCCATAAACTGTAGCCCACCAGGCTCCTCTGTCCATGAGACTTTTCAGGCAAGAATACTGGAGTGGGTAGCCATTCTCCAGGGTATCTTCCTGGCTCAGGGATTGAACCCAGGTCTCCTGCATTGGAGACAGAATCTTCACCACTAGCAACAATTGGGAAGCCCAAGGAGGCCTTTGTGTTTCTTCAAAGCAGTGTCCTGAAGAAGGCATTTGGATTTCAAAGCAGAAAGCTTGAAAAGACAGCCCAAGTGCCTAAGTTCAGAGCCAATGAGATGCTCAGAAATCATGTCTTCAATCTTATGTGCTCAGTCCCTCAGTCAGGTCCAACTCCTTGCAACCCCATGGACTGTAGTCCACCAGGCTCCTCTGTCCATAAGATTTCCCACGCAAGAACACTGGAGTGGACTGCCATTTCTTCCTCCAGGGGATCTTCCTGACCCAGGAATCAAACCCGCATCTCAGGAAAGCCTCCCTCAATCTCACAGTGAGAGATAAGTTAGAGTTCTGCAGCTTACTGGCAGCTTGGGAGAGGGGAAAGTGCCCTGGCCTCTGCTTCCTCACCTACAGAACGGGACAACTGCCTCTGAGATTTGTTGGGAGGTTTTAGTGGCACAACTTCCCATTTTTAGGAGCTCTCAGCATCGGTTCATATTCCTTTTTTCCTGCTTGGAGCAGAGTACTACCGTTGATGAGAAATTGTGAGAGGTGTTGGTCACAAACGCTCAGCAACTACTTGAACAGATGAGGCTGTACATTGTTCCCTGGATTCCGACCGGTTCTTTGGTTGTTTTATTTTGACCAACTCCAGGCAGTGCAAGTGGTTCGTGTAGCTCTAGGAAACAGGCTGAGTTTGGCCTGTGCATTTTGGCATCCTGGACAAGGGGATCATTGAGGAGAGGATGGAAAAGTACCTGGCAGTGCCTCCTGACTCCGACTTCCTACCGGCAACATCCGCCTCTTGCTGACTCTGAGTCACCAGCAGCAGTCCCCTCCCCTGCGGCCCATCCGCCCGTTAGGCCGGCAGCTCTCCTCCGGTGCTGACTTCCCTTGCTCGCTCCCACACGTGTGCTCAAGGTGGAGGCAACCCTAATGAGGAAACACAGCGGCTGCAGCAGCATTTCCTCCTCAGCCAGCAAAGTGAGGCCTGCAGCATCCTCCCCAGCAGAGCCTGCCTAGCCCCATAGCCCTGCAGATCAGGTCTCAGACACAGGGGCCTTCCACCCCTCTGTCCTGGAGTCCTCCCAAGAGATGGGGAACTGTCTGAGCTCCAGGCTGAACTCCTAGAATCCAAAGGCACCAGAGTTGCCTCTCTGGTGAGGAGAAGCCCCTAGAAACACCCTGGAAACTGGTCCTGTGTACCCCTGACTGCAGTATAAGAAATGAGCACCAGGAAAAAGCTCACCACAAACTCCCCTTGAAATGACTATTTCTTGGCCTGGTACGAAGGATCTCCATGATCTGCTTTTTTGGTCTATTTTCCAAAGTGTCCCTCTGTTACCAATCAGTGTTTACTGTGAACTTTTATCAATCATAAGGTGCCCTGAAATGTAGCGCAGATTCTTCCTGACTCTGATTCAGTGAACTGATATCAAGCGCAAGGACTCTGTATATAAGAAGCCCCTCAGTTGATTCTAGTAATAAACATTGTGGGACTGGGTTTCCCTGATGGCTCAGATGGTAAATAATTTGCCTGCAATGCAGAAGACCCACACACAGTCCCTGGGTTGGGAAGGGAATGGCAACCTACTCCTGTATTATTGCCTGGAGGATTCCATGGACAGAGCAGCCTGGTGGGCTACAGTCCATCAGGGTACAAAGAGTTGGACACAACTGAGCAACTAACACTTTGTGTGTGTGATTGTGGGAACAGGTGCTAGTTCAGTGGTTTCCAGTGTTCTTGACAGGCAGTCCTAAGGCTGGTTAAAATGCTTCAGTGGTCACTGTAGAGGAGGGGAGTAGTTGTAGCAGGGAAAACTGAGAATCTCAAGAAACTTCCCTGTTGTTTGTTATGGGGTGTTCTCCTAAAAGATAAGGTGAAGTCCTGGCCCCAGCTGCCTATGAATGTGAATGGGACCATTACAGATGTACCTGGTACTTCATGAAGTCTTATTGGATTAGGATGAGCCCTAAATCCAATATGCATGCATGCTAAGTCGCTTCAGTTGTGTCCAACTCTTTGCAACCCTATGGACTGTAGCCTGCCAGGCTCCTCTGTCCACGGGATTCTCCAGACAAGAATACTGGAGTGGGTTGCTATGCCCTCCTTCAGGGGATCTTCCCAACCCACTAATCAAAGCATGACTCTATGTCTCCTACATTGGCAGGTGGATTCTTTACCACTGTCGCCACCTGGGAAGCCCAAATTCAATATGACTCATGTCCTAGTAAGAAGAGGAAGAGGAGATACGAGTGTAGAGGCATGCAGAGAAACAAGGAAGAAGCCGTAGGAAGCCAAAGGCAGAGGTTAGAGTCCTGTAGTTCTGTTACATACCAAGGAGCACCAAGGATTGCCAGGAGCCATCAGAAGCTAGGAAGAGACCAGGAAGGAAAAAGGATTCTTCCACAGAACTTTCTGAGGGAATATGGCCCTGCCAATACCTTGGTTTCATACTTCAAGTTCTTGAGAACTGTGGGAGGATAGATGTTGTGTTAAGCCACCAAGTAAAAAAGATGTTTTACTACTAACCAAAGTTTAGAAACCTACCACTGTGTCCAGACTGGACCGTGAACCTTCCCGAGACACGTCCTGAAGTTTTCGGATGCCGTATCTGTGCTCATGATATTCTTGACATGGCCTTGCTTCACTTGTTTTCACTTGCTAAACTATTATCCATCCATGAAGTGCAATTGTACACGATCTTCTCCACAGAAACTAACCTTTTGTACCATCAGTTAGATGTGATTTATTCTGCTTTTGAATCCCATCTGAATTTTTAGGTCTTCTCTTATAGCATTTACTTCACTGAATACTGTATTCTAGCCAAGAGTAAAATGCTTTAGTGCCTCTCCACTGCAACTGCATTCTGGGCCTTGTGTTTTATCCAGTTTTGTATCCTGCTCTGCAATCCCACCCAGTGCCATACAGAATGCTTTCCACACCCTAGTTGGTATTCTATGAACATTTATTCAGTAGAAGATGATGGTAACATTTTACATGTGACCCTTTGTAACATTCGTTTGGGTTGTGTGTTATTTAGCTGTGGTTTTTGATGTCTCAATATAGAAAACTGCTATAAATTATTATTATAAGATTATTTTTAAAAAAAACTGTGAATAAGAATGAGTGAATAGAGTGTTAAGAGTGGGAGAAAACTCAAACTTCCTCTGTCTTTTAATCTCATTTTATCAAGGAATTTAAAGGGAGAAGGGAGAGTGAAGTCCTTTGAAAACATAATGTGCTAAATAGTCTTCATCCAAGATGCCCCCCTGATAGAACATAATGCAAAAGTCTCATTTCCAGTGCTTACAGTTTAAGGAAATCACTTGGTGCCTTGAAAACACAGCATATTTTATTAACTTTTCCCATGATCTCATGAGAAAACAAAACTTTTGCAGTGTTTCTCAAAGAGATTTACATCTCAAATCTTCCCCACCCCATATATGCCTGTTTCTCAAAAAATTGCAGTGGCTCATTTTCTTTGCTCTAAGATTGCTTTTTCTTATTAAAAAGTGGTATAAAACAGAAATAGACCCACAGACATGGAAAAAAACTGACAGTTACCAAAGGGGAAGAAGGGAAGGGGTAAATTGGGAGTTTGGAATTAAAATATACACATTACTATATATAAAATAGATAATCTAGAAGGACCTCTAGATAGCACAGGGAACTTTACTCCATATTTTCTAAAAACCTATAATGGAAGAGAATATAAAAAATGAAATATATATGTCTCTGTGTGTGTGTGTGTGTTTGTGTGTGTGTAACTAAAGCACCTTTCTGTACACCTGAAACTAACCAATGTTAAAAATCAATATATTTGAATACTAATTTTTAAATGTGGTGGAAATATTTGATTCCACCCTTATAACCCAAGATCTAGGTTTTTACTGTTGAAGCAAAGCAAATAATAAAATAGTTATCCATAAAATGATGACTGAACTTAAAACTGATGTTATCTTCATCATGTTTTAATAATGACACTCAACCAACCAAAGTCTAGCTAACTAGAGCCTTCAGTCTGGCATAGTTTACCATCCATATTTCAGAGATGGAGTCCAATAATGGCAAAATATTTTGCTTAGGGTTCTTAGGTTAATTTCCAGAACATGTTGGTTTCAACCTACAGTTATCTCAAGGTCTTTCAGCTTCAATCACTACCCCACTATTCCTCGGATGTTGCAAGACCAGGTTCACTATAACTCATCCACATGCACCATTTAGCCTGCTACATTGTAACTGCTCAGTGAAAATCTGCTGAATGATGAAGGCTTTATTAATTCAAATAAATCCTGAAACTGTGCAAGAGTTTCAATCTTCCATTAGACTGAGACTGAAAACTTGGACATTTGTGAAACAAGATAAACTAGTAAACAAATAATCAGAAAATATCATTGCTCAGAATCCCCTAATCCGTACACATTCAAGTTAACTGAGATTTTCTGTTACTTAAAGATAGTTAACATCATTTCTTTCTTCACTGAAAACTCAAAAAGGCCTCTCGATGTGGAACACACTTTTTCACCAGTGTGCTGCAGAGGAAAGGGGATATCTATTCTGGTTAATTGGCTCACAGCACTGGTTTTCAGGTCTCAACAGTATTCTCTGTTTAGTCATTGAGTGATCTCCATCAGGTTACCACGTCCTGGTTCTATTCTATTTTCATAAGTGTTCTTTCGTCACCAACACATTTTCATCCTTCTTAATATTGCCAGTGGCATCACTTCACTCCACGAACGTAAAAAAAACAAGCTATCTAAAAATTACCCTCTGCCGTTTCCCACTCATCCACAGAGACTGAAGTTGCCATTTACGCACACTTGCTGTTGCCATGTTTTTCGGAAAGTTTGCCATTCCACAAGCTGTTTTTAGCCCCCATACCCACGACACTTCTACAGGCATTTAGTATTTCTTTATCTGATGCTTTTCCAAGGCAATACCTCCGCCTCCTCACTGAATCATGCGGGCTGTCTCTTAATCAAATGATGTTTTCTGAAGTGTTCCCTTGCTGGAGTCCACGGAGTGGTTCCTCATATTTCCCCCTATACCCGCTTCATACACTAACCTAAGTCGTTTATTGGCCTTTTTGGAACAGCAATATGATTTTGTCATTTCTCTATTCTCCACAATCTGGCCCAACAGTTGAAAGTATCTAAAAATATCCGCTAATACGTCTTTATTTTCTTGCTCTTCAGAAATGATATATTTTCTCTGTTTGTATCTGGTATTTCATAAAGGATTGGCCAGATTCAAAACTGTGCTAAAGTGAAAGCAGCTTGAAAATTAGTGACAGAAAGATTGGTTCAGAGATCATTTATTAAAGATGTGATTTTGGACACGAGGATATCTGAACCTCAATTTTCTCATCTGCAAAATGGGAGGCAAGGGTTTACCTAACAGAGCTCGATAAGAGTTCAACATGATATTGCACTAAAAGTTGCATATCTAGAAAACTCTGTGACATATAATAGGGACCAACAGTGTCTCCAGTTACAGGAATTGTGATAATTATGGCAAGACAATAGAACAGGTACTCGTACAGAGGATAGATATTCACCACCCATGATATTTTAGTACTGATGTAAAAATAAATTATTATTTTAATGTTAGAAGCAGAATTCTTAAGAAGGAAGCAGCTTTAGTTAAAAAAATAATCTCAATATGTCTCTTAGAGATAAAAGATGAAACCTATCATAAATGGCAGAAAAAAATTGTAAGTAGCTCACGCACTCAGTGAGATGAAGAAGCAAATTTGAGTTAGGAAAAAGAAGAGAAGGAGAAAGGAGAATAGAGAAGAATGGAGAGAGAATCTCTCTTGTTGAGAGATTGGCTCCTAAGTGAGTCAGTGGGGGCAAGAGGCGTTTTAGAGAAGAGAAGTGGAAGAATGTCCAACAATCAATTTTAAGTTGTGATTTTTGTAATGTAATCTCCTTCCATGTCCTCAAAGCCGAACTCTCACACAGTGTTCTAGAAGAATGCATGTTAACTTGGTTTTTGTGTTGTGTTTGTGTGTGTACATGTGTGGGTAATGGTTATGAACATCAAGGAGTAGAACTAGAATTCTCCATTTATGGGAAGGGGACTGAGCAGGTAGAGTCCATGTGAAATGATGAAATAGTTCATTTGGAGCACAGGACTCGGAGAGGACCTTGGGAATAGAAGCCTCCTGGGAGTTTGCAGACAACTTACAGAAGATAACAGTTTTCCCATAGGACTGGAGAAGAAGGTTCAAGCACTGCATCCTAGACTAGATTGGCAAGTGTTCTCCCTGAAGAGTCAGACAGTAAATCTCTCAGGTATGTGGGACGTGTGATGCCGTGCCCTGCACTGTGTCCCCCTGTACTTCCTATGTGGAAGCCCTAAGTAGGTAGCCCAGGGTGATGATATTTAGAGGTAGGATCTTTGTGAGGTAATTAGGTGCAGAGGAGGTCATGAGGGTAGGGTCCTCATGACAAGATTAGTACCCTTGTAAGAAGATATACCAAAGAGCCCTCTCTCTCTCTCTCTCTCTCCACACACACACAGAAAGACAGAGAGAGACAGAAAGAAAGAAAAGGCAATATGAGCATATACAAGATAGATGCCATCTATAAGCCAGGAATAGAGCACTTATAGAAACTGACCTTGCTGGCACCTCAATCTCAGACTTTCAGTCTCTAGAACTATGAAAAAATGAAATTTTGTTCTTTAAGCCACTCAATCTACAGTACTTTATTATAGCAGCCCAAGAAGTCTAGGAAATGTGGTCACTGCAATAGCTACTCAACTCTGTCACTGTGGCAGGAAAACAGCCATAGATAATTTATAAACAAATAAGTGTGATTATGTGTCAGTAAAATTTTCTTTACAAATGACTGGCTAGATTCAATCCACAGACAGCGATTTGTCAATTGCTATTCCAGACCAGGGGTCAACAAACTACCTTCCACAGACTGCATCCAGCCAGCTACCTGTTTTATTTATGGTCCTGAAACCCAACAGTGGACTTCATATTTGCAAATGGTTGGATTAAATGATTATTCGGGTATCTACATAACGTTCAATATTTTGTTTCTGGTCCTGAAAATCTTAGAATATTTACTACCCATCTCTTTAAGAAAACATTTGTTGAGCCCTGTACTAAACAGAAGGCTAAGTTGACACCTAAGTTCCATGCACTTTAGGTCAGAATTTATGTCGCTGAATGTTAAAGACCAAAGCTGATATTTTGGGAAGGAAATATGGAGGGAAGTTTCTTGTGAACTCTTAATTTTTTCCCCTAAAACTCATACCGTTTCAATAAAAGACACCACCAAATTCACAACTAAGAAAGCACATAATCTGGGAGTTTTATTTACTCTCTCTTAAGCCTTTATTTAAGCAATAAATGTCAGTTCTTTATTGAAAATATCTACATAAATCCAAACTACTGATGTTACCATAGTCCATGCTATGATTCTCTTCTCACTCAGAAAATTACTACACCCACACTCCTTTGAACTTTGAACTCTTCTCTTCCAGTTCTTCCTCCCACATCCACCACCATCTAGTCCATAAAAAAATCAGAGGGTTTTATAATTTATTTTTAATTTAAGTTCCATCTTAACTCTTTACATGCTAAGTCACTTCAGTCGTGTCCGACTCTGCGTGACCCCATAGACGGCAGCCCAGAAGGCTCCCTCATCCTTGGGATTCTCCAGGCAAGAACACTGGAGTGGGTTGCCATTTCCTTCTCCAATGCATGAAAGCGAAAGGTGAAAGTGAAGTCGCTCAGTTATGTCCGACTTAGCGACCCCATGGACTGCAGCCTACCAGGCTCCTCCATCCATGGGATTTTCCAGGCACGAGTACTGGAGTGGGGTGCCATTGCCTTCTCCAAACTCTTTACAAAAAATCCTCCAATAGTTTTTCTATTGCATTTAGAATAAAAATCCAAATTCTTGATCATGACCTGAAGGATTCTGGAAAATCTGGCCACTTTATGCTTTTCAAGTAAAAAACCATGTGATCTGAACCCACTTCAATTTGGCCCCATCATATTTGCCTTCTGTCAGTTCCTAGGACCTAGACAGATGCTCTCCCACAACAGGATCTTGAGAGTTTGCTTTTTCCTTTACTGGGAATAACTTTCCTTTGGTTCTTCACATTGATGACATGCTTCCATCATTTAGTTCTCAAATTAAGTGTCACCTCATCAGAGAGGTCTGTTGTAACTCTCTAAACTAGATCTCTCCTGATCATTCTCCATCATAGCACCTTGTTTAATACTACAAAATGTGTTTACTTTGTTTGTAAATTTCACATACAGTATCCACTTCACCCAGAACAATGCTTGGCACTCAGTAGCAGACACTCAATTTATGCTAAGTAAATGATAGAATGTAAAAAGGTCATACTAATATTCACAAAACCACCCAACATTTGTATCACAGTTTGGCAGTTCATAAAACTTTCAGGATGACAGGATGGAGCTGTAGTGGGGAAATTTCTTATCTCTAGTATGAAATGAGTCTAAGGGGTCTGAAATAGTTTCATGAGGACTTCGCATTTAGATACGTTATCATGACACTATATCGACAGAGGAGCTTTGTAGAGGCAAATGAGTGCAAATTTTTATGTTTTCCAGGGCATGAGTATTAGGAGATGAAACAAGAGAATGAATGTTCTGAAACTGTGGCATCTGAGAAATGCTAAAGTTACTGAAGATATTTCAACCCATCGTGAGTGTTTCCATATATGTAATGGGCTTTTTGATGGAGGAGGGAACCTGTTCCATATCTCTAAAAGGTAAGCAGATCCTATATTATCATTTCAACCTATAAAATGAGAGCTAGTATGCTTTCGTAAAGCCTCTATGATTTTTTTGCTGTAAATATTACACATGCAAAATAACCTTTGGTATTTTTTCTTTTTATATTTTATTAATCTCCAAAAGAAACTGACTGAGATTTCTCTTAACCTCTAAGAAGGGCTGGTTTCCTACCATTTACATAGTTCAAAGGAGGAGGACATCTATTTATCTAGGATAAGGTCAAGGTAATTTGTGTGTTGGGTATAATATTGGATTCAGTGTCTAAGGTTCTATTCAACATTGTCATTTGTAAATTCATTTTAATTCTAACTTCTCTAGGCTGTACTTTTCTTGTACGTAAATGCAGATGATTGGGCTAGCTCAGCATTTCTCAGTGTGTAATGTAAAGCAACACTACCTGTTACTGAAATACTCTTTGCCCACTCCCCCAGCACCCAACTCCACAAGAGTCTAGTTAACTCATACTTATCCTTCTGATTTTAATTTGAAAGTCAGTCCTTCAGAGTAAACTTTACTAGTTTTTCATATTAGGGTTAGACCTCTGTTAGACACGTGCTTCCCTCATCTGAACTCCATGAGGGGCTGGACTGGTTTATTATCAGGCCGTTATCTGGCAGATAGCACAGTGCCCTCCAAACAGCAGAGACTCAGCAAATAGTTACTATATCAATAACAAAATTACTTAGAATATTAATAGGTGTTATATGAAAAAGGGCTTCCATTGCCCAATTTATTTGAGAAATATGTTTATTTAGCTTATATGCAGAGTACATCATGAGAAATGCTGGGATGAATGAAGCACAAGCTGGAATCAAGATTGCCAGGAGAAATATCAATAACCTCAGATAGGCAGATGACATCACCCTTAAGGCAGAAAGTGAAGAACTAAAGAGCTTGTTAATGAAAGTAAAAGAGGATAGTAAAAAAGTTGGGTTAAAACTCAACATTCAGAAAACAAAGACCATGGCATTTGGTTCCATCACTTCATGGGAAATAGATGAGGGAACAGTGGGAACAGTGACAGACTTTATCTTTTGGGTTCCAAAATTACTGCAGATGTTGACTGCAGCCATGAAATTAAGATGCTTGCTCCTTGGGAGAAAAGTTATGACCAACTTAGACAGCATATTAAAAAGCAGAGATATTACTTTGCCAACAAAGTCCATCTAGTCAAAGCTATGGTTTTTCCAGTAGTCATGTATGGATGTGAGAGTTGGGTTATAAAGAAAGCTGAGCACAGAAGAATTGATACTTTTGAACTATGGTATTGCAGAAGACTCTTGAGAGTCCCTTGGACTGCAAGGAGATCCAACCAGTCCATCCTAAAGGAAATCAGTCCTGAATATTCATTGGAAGGAGAGATGATGAAGCTGAAACTCCAATTCTTTGGCCACCTGATGCGAAGAACTGACTCATTTGAAAAGACCCTGATACTGGGAAA
>SJYC01116023.1:0-11537 GCA_006408675.1 Madoqua kirkii
CATACTAGAGTGAGTTGCCTGTCCCTTCTCCAGTGGATCTTCCTGACCCAGGAATCGAACTGGGGTCTCTTACATTGTAGGCAAATTCTTTATCAGCTGAGCTACCAGGGAAGCCCCCTCTATGTGTATGTGTGTGTATAATTTTGACTTATGTATTGAATTTAAACATTATTTGATATTAAATATTTAGATTCTTTACTTGCATCCTAGTCATCCTACAACAGCCACAGTATTCTTTTACGTCATATTACATCATGCCTCTGCTTAACACCCACCTATGGCTTTCCATTTTTCTAAAAATGAAAATAGAAACTCTTCCCGGCGCCCATAAGCCACTACATCTTATTGCTCCCTCTTCCCCTGGAGCATTTCCACTCCACTGCAGCGGTCTTTCTTTACCAGCTGTGATTCATGGGGTCGCAAAGAGTCGGACATGACTAAGCGACTGAACTGAACTAAACTGCAGTGGTCTTGCTGTTCTGTGAAACAGAGCTATACATATGTTCATATCATGAGTTTACTTCTCTAGAACATTTCTCTAGAAAGCATTCTGGATCTCCCTCTGTGATTATTTAGGATCTCTGCTCTAGTACCATCTCATGAGATAGTGCAGTATAGTGGTTAAGAAAAATAGGCTTTGCAGCCGGACTCTCTTGGTTTAAATTTCAACACTTACCATCTATGAGGTCTTGACAAAATTAATTTTTTGCACCTCATTTTCCCCATTATATAAAATCAGAATGATCATAATACCTACTGCATACATTGTTGTAAGAACTAAGGAAGCTAATGTGTATAAAAGACTTAAAATAGTTTAATTCGTTCACAAAAGACAAAAGCTTGAAATGAAGGACTGCCTTGAGATTATCTGGATTCTTAGTAAATGACTAATTCAAGGCATTATATTTTCTCAGGACAGAGGAAAAAAATCTTTGCAACATGAATCTGATCTCTTAAAAATTCGCAGCAGAGACTTTATACCTGCCCAATTCAGTTACTTTTCCTGATTCTTGGATACTTACCGACTACCTGTCATCAAATAGTATTGTGTGCAGAATACTACAATGTGTAAAGACAAACATTTTACATACAGAAGATATTCCTGGTTTCTTGTATCTATCGTTCATTTGTTCATTCACTAATATATATTGAACTTCTACCATGTCTGACATTCACCATCTGGCAAAAATGACTAATTGTCTTTCTTTTCGAGGAACAGAGATTTATATGGAGAAGGCAATGGCACCCCACTCCAGTACTCTTGCCTGGAAAATCCCATGGATGGAGGAGCCTGGTGGGCTGCTGCCCATGGGATCACAGAGAGTCGGACACGACTGAGCGACTTCCCTTTCACTTTTCACTTTTATGCACTGGAGAAGGAAATGGCAACCCACTCCCATGTTCTTGCCTGGAGAATCCCGGGGACAGGGGAGCCTGGTGGGCTGCCGTCTTATGGGGATGCACAGAGTCGGACACGACTGAAGCAACTTAGCAGCAGCAGCAGAGATTTATAATCAGGGTAGATGCTGATTCTGTACCCAAGTACTCTGAGATGGAAAGTATCAGGAGAGAAACACTGACTTCGGTGTCAGAATTGGAAAAACCAAACCCGAGGCCTACCCTTGGTTACTGGGCAGGTGTGGAAAGACAATGAAAGATACAAAGCTTTCCACAGATAGCTTTGCAGAGAGCTGGGTAAGAAAAGAGAACACTGCTCAATCTTAGGACTATCATTTTTTCCTGCTCTAACTTACCCCAATCCCACAATTTTATTCAATTTCATCACTTTCCACTTGACTCAAGACTTTCTCTGAGTAAAAAATCCTCTTCCCCTAGATAGATTTCTAAGTATCTTGCCAAGTGTTTTGACACTCAAGTGTCTCAGAACCAGCAGTGACTTACAGAAATGACTTCAGTTTCCAAAGTCTAACTCCCAGAGAAGTTGTTATGCATGTGTGCTAAGTTGCTTCAGCTGTGTCCGACTCTTTTGTGACCCTGTGAACTGTAGCCTGCCAGGCTCCTCTGTCTATGGAATTCTCCAGATTTGAATACTGGAGTGAGTTGCCATGCCCTCCTCCTGGGAATCTTCCCAACCCAGGGATCGAACTCGCCTCTCTTATGTCTCCTCCTGCATTGGCAAGTGGGTTCTCTACCACTAGCGTCACCTGGGAAGGCCAGATGTTATCCTCTTAGTAAACATGGATGCAGCTTTTCCCTCTCCATTAGTTGGAATCATTTTTTCATTGTTGTTCAAAGATTTGACATTTATGGAACAAAAAATTTCCTCACTGATAATAAAATAATTACAGATAAAGAAGAAAGAATGAAAAGATATCTCCTGGGATTCCCACCCTCAACTTTGTCATCTTCACCATGTCACAAGTAGAGGCAGAACTGAAAATCGTGTCTCCAAGGACCAATGCATTAAAATAACCATAACAAATCCTACAGGCTGTTTAAGAGGAAACCCAAGGGCCACGCTCTTCCCATGATCTTTATGCATAGTTCTCATCAATGGTGATGGGAATTCCCCATGGACCTAGGAAGGAAGTGACTCTAATTACACCCCCTTGATAATTTCCTGCACAGATTCAAGTTCATGAAAAATCTTAATCAGCCTTCAACTTCAGATCAAAATACTATCTCAGAACCCAATTTCATTTTAGGGTGTTTACATCTTCATTAGTACTCACTTTCAACTGTGTCCCCAGTTCTCATGGAGATTCTGTTGGTTGTAGTGTATGATACCCCTCCCCCAACTCTAATACTCTCAGGTTATTTAATTGAAACTCTTATTTTTCACAGTGTTTATTTTAATCACTTAAGAAAACATAAATGTTAAGGCTGGATTTCCACATACTATTGGACTACTTCAGTTTGTTTTGAATAAATATTGAAAAAGTGGAAAATAAAATAGTTACCTATAAAGCTGAAGTTAAAATATACTTTTTACTGAAACTCTACATATTAGCAGATTTTCCAGAAGTTTTCAATTACTTAACATTGACTACTGAAAAAAGTCTACATTTTTTAAGCATAATAATCCAGGGTGTTTGCAGTTTGATTCCAACACACTTTACAATCTTGTTCCCTAAACACTTCAAATAGTGTGGTGTGTAAAATACTACGAGGTGTAACATAAGTGCTTCAAGTTCACTATTTCATTCATATTCTGTCTCTCATACAAGTCTGAAAGTCTCTGAAGTTGAAGCTCTGCTTTATCTACCAAAATTATTGCTTTTACAAAGTCTTCCCAAATCCTCTATCTAAATTACATCTTCATTTCTGTAAGTTGTACCTTTGTTAATTGGTTATTTCATAATAACTGACTGTATATCAATATAACTTTCTGATATCATATACACCTCTCCTCAGATTGTCTTTCCCCAGACTATTTATCACAATGCTTGCCTGAAATAGATGGTGAACAGCCTGATCGTTATCTACTCTAAATCCTCTCTACCTTTCACAGCAACAGAGTTGTTCACTTAGAGCTACCACATTTTCCTGCCACTAATGCTGTTAGCTATGGCCAAGGGCCTGATTTGGGGCCAATGGCCTGTGAATGGAAGTCAAATGGACCACTTTCCATTCTTGATTTTAAAAACCCCATCTCTGTACCTTCTTTCCCCTCCCATGGACCAGACACACATGTGGTAGAGACCAGAAGGGACCAGACTGATGATGTAAGAAAATATATGTGAGTCTGTGTATAGGTGTAGGAATATTGTTTTGCCATAACAAAAATGAAAAAATAAGCAGAGTGGATGGACCTAGAGAGTATTATCCTTAGTGAAATAAATTAGAGAAAGGCAAATACTGTATATTACTTACATGTGGATTTGAAAGAAATATAGATGAATTATATGCAAAACAGAAACAGGCTCACAGATAACAGAAAACACACCAGAGGTTGCTGATGAGGGGAGGGAGGAGGGTGCAAATTAGGGCTAGGGGATTAAGAAATACAAATCACACAGGAATTTCTTGACAGTCCAGTAGATAAGACTAAATGTTTTCACTGCAAGGGCCTGAGTTTGATTCCCTGATTGGGGAACTAAGATCCCACAAGGTGTGTAGTGAAGCCAAAGAGAACAAAGAAATACAAACTACTATGTGTAACATAAGGGCTTCCCTGGTGGCTCAGAGCGTCTGCCTCCAATGCAGGAGATCTGGGTTCGATCTCTGGGTCGGGAAGATCCCCTGGAGAAGGAAATGGTAACCTACTCCAGTATTCTTGCCTGGAGAATCCATGGGCAGAGCAGCCTGGTAGTCCATGGGGTCGCAAGGAGTCAGACACGACTGAGAAACTTCACTGACTCACTCATGTGTAACATAAGGCTTCCCTGGTGGCTCAGTGGTAAAGAACCTGCTTGCCAATGCAAGAAGTATGGGTTTGATCCCTGGGTCAGGAAGATCACCTGAAGAAGGAAATGGCAACCTACTCCAGTATTCTTGCCTGGGAAATCCCATGGACAGAGGAACCTGGTGGGCTACAGTTCATGGGGTCTCAAAGAGTTGCACATGACTGAGAAACGAAGAAACAACAACATAGATAACAGATAAGCAACAAAGATTTATTGTACAGCACAGGGAATTATAGCCGTTAGTTTGTAATAACTTTTAATGAGGTATAATCTAAAAAAATAGTGAATCATTATGCTGTACACATGAAAATAATACAACATTGTAAATCAACTATGCATGTGTGCTAAGCCACGTCAGTCATGTTCAACTCTTTGCAACCCTATGGACTGTAGCCTGCCAGGCTCCTCTGTCCATGGCATTCTTCAGGCAAGAATACTAGAGTGGGTTGTCATTTCCTCCTCTGGGGGATCTGCCTGACCCAGAGATTGAAACGTCTCCTGTGGCTCCTGCATCCCAGGAAGATTCTTTACCACTGAGCCACCAGGGAAGCCCCAAATCAACTCTTCTTCGATTCTAAAAAGAAGAAGAAAATATGGAAATAACCTAGGACACTAAATGGCTTTGTGGGATAGAGATATATCAGTCTGGACTGTCTAGCTTTTAGGCAGTTACATAAGGAAGAAATATATATTTTATTTTACTATCATGTCAGTTTTTTAAGCTGTTTGTACATCTTGTTGCTAGACTACAGCTTAGCTTTAGATCAAATGGGAAGGCAACGCACAGAATGGCCAAAGACATTTGTCATTCTTGTGTTCTACAAAAGATGCATATCTATAATCCAAAAGGAACTCTAGCAAATTCATAAGAAAAATAGAGATAACCAAATAGAAATAATTGACAAATAGTATTAAAAAGTATGTTTTAAGAGTCCAAAATCCCGATACATGTATCAAAAGGTGCTCAATGTCACTAATGCAAATGCAAATTAAAAACATGATACAATACCATTTAATAACACCAGAATGGTTAATCCAAAAAGGATAAAAGCAAGTGTTGAGGAGGGTGAGAAACTCAAATGTACTACTAGCGAAAGGGTGTATTGCCTCAATCATCTGGAAAGACTGTTCGACAGGGTCTTTAAAACTAAATATGACAATTCTATGATCCAGCAAGTCTATTTTCAGTTCAGTTCAGTTGCTCAGTCGTGTCCAGCTCTTTGCAATCCCATGAATCGCAGCACGCCAGGCCTCCCTGTCCATCACCAACTCCCAGAGTTCACTCAGACTCACGTCCATCAAGTCAGTGATCCCATCCAATCATCTCATCCTCTGTCGGCCCCTTCTCCTCCTGCCCCCAATCCCTCCCAGCATCAGAGTCTTTTCCAACGAGTCAACTCTTCGCATGAAGTGGCCAAAGTACTGGAGTTTCAGCTTCAGAATCATTCCCTCCAAAGAAATCCCAGAGCTGATCTTCTTCAGAAAGGACTAGTTGGATCTCCTTGCAGTCCAAGTGACTCTCAAGAGTATTCTCCAACACCACAGTTCCAAAGCATCAATTCTTCAGTGCTCAGCCTTCTTCACAGTCCAACTCTCACATCCATACATGACTACTAGAAAAACCTTAGCCTTGACTAGATGGACTTTAGTTGGCAAAGTAATGTCCCTGCTTTTGAATATGCTATGTAGGTAGGTCATAACTTTTCTTCCAAGGAGTAAGCGTCTTTTAATTTCCTGGCTGAAATTCACCATCTGCAGTGATTTTGGAGCCCCCCAAAATAAAGTCTGACACTGTTTCCACTGGTTCCCCATCTATTTCCCATTAAGTGATGGGAGGGGGGTTAGCAAACATTATGTGCATTGTGTGAAATTCTGGGAATACAAATTATAAACCAAGTCATCATAAGGTGCCTAGAGATGAACAGACTAGGCTCAATTATATTATTGTACATGCAACATATATTTTGATAGCTATATTACAAATATAATATGCATATATACATAATATAAAATGTATATAATTATATATAATAGATTTTTAGAATATATAACAATATAATATATAGCATATTCATTTGTATGTGTTATACATAGTGTTTAGTATACACATATTATTATATGTTATATGGGAAAACAGTGGAAATAGTGTCAGACTTTATTTTGGGGGGCTCCAAAATCACTGAAGATTGTGACTGCAGCCATGAAATTAAAAGACGCTTACTCCTTGGAAGGAAAGTTATGACCAACCTAGATAGCATATTCAAAAGCAGGGACATTACTTTGCAAACAAAGGTCTGTCTAGTCAAGGCTATGGCTTTTCCAGTGGCCATATATGGATGTGAGAGTTGGACTGTGAAGAAAGCTGAGCACTGAAGAATTGATGCTTTTGAACTGTGGTATTGGAGAAGACTCTTGAGAGTCCCTAGTTGCAAGGAGATCCAACTAGTCCATTCTAAAGGAGATCAGCCTTGGGTGTTCATTGGAAGGAATGATGCTAAAGCTGAAACTCCAATACTTTGGCCACCTCATGCAAAGAGTTGACTCACTAGAAAATACCCTGATGCTGGTAGGGATTAGGGGCAGAAGGAGAAGGGGACCACAGAGGATGAGATGGCTGGATGGCATCACTGACTCAATGGACATGAGTTTGAGTAAACTCCGGGAGTTGGTGATGGACAGGGAGGCCTGGCATGCCATGATTCATGGGGTTGCAAAGAGTCGGACACGACTGAGTGACTGAATTGAACTGAACATTTTATACCATGTATTATATATACACAATTATATATAAATGTAATATAACAACTGCTTATTTTATGTAACATATACTCCTAATAGAGGGTGTATGTGTGTATACTTAGTCGTATGTGACTCTTTGCAACCCCATGAACTGCAGCATGCCAGGCTTCCCTGACTTTCACCATTTCCTGGAGCTTGCTGAAACTCACGTCCATTGAGTCAGTGATGCTATGCAACCATTTCATTCTGTGTTGTCCCCTTCACCTCCTGCCTTCCATCTTTCCCACCATCAGGGTCTTTTCCAGTGAGTTGGCTCTTTGCATCCAGTGGCCAAATTATTGGAACTTCAGCATCAGTTGTTCCAATGAATAATCAGGACTGATTTTCTATAGGATTGACTGGTTTGATCTCTGTGATGTCCAAGGGACTCTCAAGTCTTCTCTAGCATCAGTATCAATTCTTTGGTGTTCAGCTTTCTTTATGGTCCAAACCTCACATCCATACGTGACTATTGGAAAAACCATAGCTTTGACTAGATGGACATTTGCCAGCAAAGTAATGTCTCTGCTTTTTAATACGCTGTTTAGGTTTGTCATAGCTTTTCTTTCAAGGAAAAGTAAGCGTCTTTTAATTTCATGGCTGCAGTCACCATCTGCAGTGATTTTGGAGCCCAAGAAAATAAAGTCTGTCACTGTTTCCATTGTTTCCCCATCTGTTTGCTGTGAAGTGCTGGGACCAGATGCCATGATCTTAGCTTTTTGAATGTTGAGTTTTAAGCCAGCTTTTTCACTCTCCTCTTTCACATTCATCAAGAGGATTTTTAGTACCTCTTCACTTTCTGCCATAAGGATGGTGTCATCTGCATATCTGAGATTATTGCTAGTTCTCCCAGCAATCTCAATTTCAGCTTGAGCTTTATCTAGCCCAGCAGTTTACATGATGTACTCTGCATAATGGCATCACCAACTCAATGGACATGGGTTTGGGTAGACTCAGGAAATTGGTGACAGACAGGGAGGCTGGGGGTGCTGCAGTTCATGGAGTCGCAAAGAGTTGGACATGACTGAGTGACTGAACTGGAACTGAAACCTTGCATATAAGTTAAATATATAGGGTGACAATATAAAGCCCTGACACATTCCTTTCCCAATTTTGAACCACTCTGTTGCTCCAGCCTATGCTATACAGTAGGCCTTTGTTGGTTATCTATTATATATATATATATTTCAGTTCAGTTGCTCAGTTGTGTCTGACTCTTTGCGACCCCATGAATCGCAGCACGCCAGGCCTCCCTGTCCAACACCAACTCCTGGAGTTCACTCAGACTCACGTCCATCAAGTCAGTGATGCCATCCAGCCATCCCATCCTCTGTCGTTCCCGTTTCCTCCTGCCCCCAACCCCTCCCAGCATCAGAGTCTTTTCCAATGAGTCAGCTCTTCGCATGAAATGGCCAAAGTACTGAAGTTTCAGCTTTAGCATCATTCCTTCCAAGGAACATCCAAGGCTGATCTCCTTTAGAATGGACTAGTTGGATCTCCTTGCAACTAAGGACTCTCAAGAGTCTTCTCCAACACCACAGTTCAAAAGCATCAATTCTTCAGTGCTCAGCTTTCTTCACAGTCCAACTCTCACATCCATACATGACCACTGGAAAAACCATAGTCTATATACACATATATTTATTTAATATTGAAGAAGGCAATGGCAACCCACTCTAGTACTCTTGCATGGAAAATCCCATGGACGGAGGAGCCTGGTAGGCTGCAGTGCATGGGGTCGCTCTGAGTCAGATACAACTGAGCAACTTCACTCTCATTTTTCACTTTCATGCATTGGAGAAGGAAATGGCAACCCACTCCAGTGTTCTTATCTGGAGAATCCCAGAGTCGGGGGAACTTGGGGGGCTGCCATCTATGGGGTTTGGGGTCACACAGAATCAGACATGACTGAAGTGACTTAGCAGCAGCATATTTATTTAATATTAGCATATGTTTGTTAATCCTAAACTCCAATTTTAGCTGAGACTTGCAAGATAAGAAGTTGCCAGAGGAAAGGCAATGAGAAGGATGCAAGCCTGAGACAGGAATCAGACAAAGGCCATATGCTTGAGGGGTGAGCATCTGAAGAGTCAGAATACTAAAGGTCTCCACTTTTACTCTAGAAACAATGGAGAGATATTGAAATGATCTTGGCAGGGAGCATCATGTAATATATATATATATATATATATATATATATAGAGAGAGAGAGAGAGAGAGAGAGAGAGAGAGAGAGAGTTTATTGTGGTAGCTGCTAGTAATATGGAAAAGAAAGGGACCTGCTAGAGAACAGCAAGGAGTAAGATGAAGTCTTGATGGAGGAAATGAATGAGAAAAAGGTCAGAAATTAAATTCAGAGATTAGAGTCATAATCTGTAAAACTGTCTATACACTTCATTAGGTTCTCACGGCAAGTATACTGGGGTGGTTTGCCATTCCCTCCTCTGGTGGATCACATTTTGTCAGAACTCTACACTGTGACCCGTTTGCCTTGGGTAGCCCTATACAGCATGGCTTACAGCTTCACTGAGTAATGCAAGCCCCTTCACCACGACAAGGCAGATAGGCAAATGGCAGAGAGCAAAAAGGAACTTAAGAACATCTTGATGAGGGAGAAGGAAAATGAAAAAGCCAGCTTAAAGCTAAATATTAAAAAATAAATAAAACTAAGATCATGGCATCTGGCTCCATTATTTCAGAAGGGGAAAGGTGGAAGCTGAACAGATTTCTTCTTCTTGTGCTCTAAAATCACCACAGATGGTGACTGCAGCCATGAAATCAGAAGATAATTTCTTTTTTGGAAGGAAGTTATGACAGTGTGTTGAAAAGCAGAGACATCACTCTGACAACAAAGGTCTGTATAGTGAAGGCTATGGTCTTCCCAGTGACCACATACAGAGCTGGACTATAAAGAAGGCAGAGTGCCAAAGACTTGATGTCTTTGAACTATGGTGCTGAAGAAGACTCCTGAGAGTCCCTTGGACATTGAACAGATCAAACCAGTCTTAAAGAAAATCAGCCCTGAATAGTCATTGAAAGGACTGATGCTGAAGCCAAAACTCCAGTATGTTGGTCACCTGATGCGAGGAGCTAGTCCCTGACGCTGGGAAAGACTGAGGGCAGAAGAGGGCAGCAGAGAATGAGATGGCTGAGTGGCATCACCAATGCATTGGACATGAATGTGGGCACACTCTGGGAGATGGTGAGGGATGGGAAGGCCTGGCGTGCTGCAGTCCATGGGGTCACAAAGAGCCAGACACGACTGGATGACTGAACAATAACAACATGAAGACTTTAGTGTTGGGGTGGGGAGTATGGGTTTAATTTAGAAGGAAAGAAAAAGTTTAAATTAAGGATGTGATTATGGTTTTACTTCATGAAAATGATTTTATTAACAATATTTTGGACAGTCCTGAGAACAGAGAGGCATGAAGATCAGATTTGAGGTTTATGTGTGAAGTGAAAAGTGAAAGCTACGCAGCTAATGAGGGCTTTGATTAGGATGAGAGTAAAGAGAGTGCAAAAAAAGAAAAGACATGCATGTGCAAAACACTGTAGGACAAACGGCTAACCTCAAAGATATGCAAGCAACTTGTGCAGCTCAACTCCAGAAAAATAAACGACCCAATCAAAAAATGGGCCAAAGAACTAAATAGGCATTTCTCCAAAGAAGACATACGGATGGCTGACAAACACATGAAAAGATGCTCAACGGAGAAATGCAAATTAAGAGAGAAATGCAAATCAAGACCACAGTGAGGTACCATTTCACACCAGTCAGAATGGCTGTGATCCAAAAGTCTACAAGCAATAAATGCTGGAGAGGGTGTGGAGAAAAGGGAACCCTCTTACACTGTTGGTGGGAATGCAAACTAGTACAGCCATTCTGGAAAACAGTGAGGATATTCCTTTAAAAATTGCAAATAGAACTGTCTTATGACCCAGTAATCCCACTGCTGGGCATACACACCGAGGAAACCAGAAATGAAAGAGACACATGTACCCCAATGTTCATTGCAGCATTGTTTATAACAGCCAGGACATGGAAACAACCTAGATGTCCATCAGCAGATGAATGGATAAGAAAGCAGTGGTACATATACACAATGGAGTATTACTCAGCCCTTAAAAAGAATACATTTGAATCAGTTCTAATGAGATGGATGAAACTGGAGCCGATTATACAGAGTGAAGTAAGCCAGAAAGAAAAACACCAATACAGAATACTGACACATATATATGGAATTTAGAAAGATGGTAATGCTGATCCTGTATGTGAGACAACAAAAGAGACACAGATGTATAGAACGGACTTTTGGCCTCTGAGGGAGAGGGAGAGGGTGGGATGATTTGGGAGAATGACGTTGAAACATGTATACTATCATGTAAGAA
>SJYC01116024.1:0-39382 GCA_006408675.1 Madoqua kirkii
GAGGGAGAGGGTAGGATGATTTGGGAGAATGGCATTGAAACATGTGTACTATCATATAAGAAACGAAGCGCCAGTCTATGTCCAATACAGGATGCTTGGGGCTGGAGCATGGAGATGATCCAGAGGGATGATATGGGGTGAGAGGTGGGAGGGGGTTTCAGGATTGGGAGCTCGTGTACACCTGTGGCTGATTTGTGTCAATGTATGGCAAAGCCAATACAGTACTGTAACATAGAATAAAGTAAAAATAAAATTTTAAAAATAAAAAGTAAATAAAAGCAAAGAAAATCAGAAATATAAAAAAAAGAATATATATCGTGTTTGTTCAATTCTAAGATTTACTTTTAAAAGCAGCTTTACATTTCTCAAATTCTATGCATTTCTCATAATATAGTGTTTAGTCTGTTTCTTCGCTACTTGCCAAAATCTGTTATTAAATCTTAGTAACTATTTCCTACAATTCATGGTGTCATAGAATTAAGGGAATCCATTAGTATAGATTATTTCTCAAATATGGTTATCATGGAATCCTCCTTTACAGAGCTTCCTTGGGACTGTATTCTGTGGTGTACATTTTGGAAAACAGTGACCAAGAAAGCCTCTCTCAAATTTACTAACTTTGAATCTATTAGGCACTACTGGTAGCTCAGACAGTAAGGAATCTGCCTGCAATGCAGGAGACCTGGGTTCAGTCCCTGGGTTTGGAAGAGCCCCTGGAGAGGGCAATGGCTACCCACGCCAGTATTCTTGCCTGGAGAAGAGAGGAGCCAATGGGGCTACGGTTCATGGGGTGACAAGGAGTCAAACACGACTGAGCAACTAGCACTTTCACTTTTGAGTCTATTGAGCAAAACCAGGACGAAATAGCTGTAGGTCAAAAGAACAATAACTACGACTACTGAGAGTTGAATATTGAAGAACCTGCTTAGTAATCCCCAACAAGTCCCTAAAGAATTTGAGTCTCAAATATTTTACCAATAAAAATGGGATGATGATGTTCCTTTGCTTCCTTCATAGGATTATTATTAGAGAATAACAGGAAAGTTACATTCTGATTAAAGATATTAGAAAGAACAGTTTATGCTCCTCTTTTCCCCTAAATAAATTGAAATGACAGTAAAGTGATCATTTTAAAAGGGGCTTCCTGGATGGCTTAGTGGGTAAAGAATCCACTGACAAATGCAGGAGACATAGGAGACACAGGTTCAATCCCTGGGTCGGGAAGATCCCTAGAGGAGGAAATGGCAACCCACACCAGTATTCTTGCCTGGAGAATCCCATGGACAGAGGAGCCTGGTGGGCTACAGTCTAAAGGGTCACAAAGAGTCAAACATAACTGAGCAATTAAGCATAAGCTTGAGGAAGTAGGAGGAAGATGAAAAGAAGGAGGAGGAAGACGACCATGAGAAAAGAAAGAGAACAGAACATTTTGGCACCTGGATGTCAGATGGATGAGTGATAAGCAATTCAGCAGATCCTTAAATTCTGAAACCTAGAGAGAAAAGCAGAGAAGTATTTTATTTGCATCCCTTAATCTCAAGAGGTATTTGTGGGAATAAAATCCCAGAGGAAGCAAGAAAAGAAGATCTAGAGCAACAACAAGATTTGAAGTTCTTCTCATAGAAAAATAAAAGGAGAGTATTATCCCCTCCAAAGAGAGAGAAAGAATAAAAAGTAAATGTTCCGGAACTAAAATATGTTTCCTGATTGGAAGAATTTGCTGAGTGCCCAACACAATGAATAAAAGGGAAATACAACCACTATACCCAATCATAAAATTTTACAATTCAGAAGATGATGATAACTAAAAAGCTCTCTGGGATTGGGGAGTGGAGTAGGAAACTCAGAATAGAATGAAACTTCTCAAGAGCAACAGCAAAGATTACAGTTTTCCTGATGTGTTTAATAACAGATTTGCATTTATACAGAGATTAAAAATCAGCTCATCACAGGTATATAGCAGCAAATCCCATAAAGCTAAGGCAATTATTTTTCCTAGAAAATAAAAAAGAAATTTCAAAAGACTTAACTGCAAAGTGTGCTCATAAAATTATATATTATAAACATGGAACATAAATTTAACCATAAATTTTGATATAACTATATTCAAAAGAGTATTTATTGTTTTTCTATTGTGACATTATAAAGTATCACAACTTTAGCAGCTTAAAACAGGCACATTTACTTGCTCACATTTCTGTGGGTATGGAGTTCAGACCCAGCTTGCTTGTGCCTCTGTTCTGGATCTCCTGAGGCTGTGATCAAGATATCAGCACGGCTGCATTCTCATCTGGAGGCTTGACTGGGGGAGAATCCACTTCCAAGCTCATTCAGGTTGGTGAAAGAGTTCATTTCCTGGTTATTATAGGATTTATAACAGTTTTTTTTTTCTTGCTGATCTCATAGTTTTTTGTTTTGTTTTGTTTACTTTACAAGACTGTATTGGTTTTGCCCTACCTTGACATGAATCCACCACAGGTATACGTGAGTTCCCAGCCTCGAACCCCCCTCACCCCACCCTCCCCATATCGTCTCTCTGGGCCATCCTAGTTTTATTCTTCAAAGCCAGTAAGGATGGAGAAAAAATACCTACTAGTAAGAGGAAGTCTTATATAATACAGCATAACTATGGGAGTAACATATTCTATTAGCAGAAGCAAGTCACAGATCCTGCCCACACTCAAAGGGAGAAGATTATGTAAAGGTATAAACACTAGGAGATGGGGATCATTGGAGTCACTTTAAACTCTAAAATATATCAATCAGTGCAGAGAGAAGCTTCTTTTTTTCCATAGTGTAGCATGATATGGTGGAGTTAGATCTGGATGGAATCTTATCTCCTCCATTAAAAAAAAAATATATGTGTGTGTGTGTGTGTGTGTGTGTGTGTGTGTGCTCTGCTCTGCTGTGCTAAGTTACTTCAGTCAAGTTTGACTCTTTGTGGCCCTATGAACTATAGCCTGCCAGGCTCCTCTGTCCATGGAATTCTCCAGGCAAGAATACTGGAGTGGGTTACCATTTCCTTCTCCAGGGAGATCTTCCCAACCCAGGGATTGAACCTGTGTCTCCTACATTGCAGGTGGATTATTTACCACCATGCCACTGGAGAAGCCCCTACACACACACAAATTTATATATATATTTACAAATTTATATATATATTAAATTATATATATTTGTATATTATATATAAATGTATATATATGTGTATATTACATATATATATATATATTCATACAAAATTCTGTAACCATCAACAAAATCCAGTTTTAGAACATTTCCATCACACTAAAAAGATTCCTCATGCCCATTTTCAGTCAAATTCCTGTATTCACCTACATTCTCAGGCAATCACTACTATACTTTATGTCCCTATGGCCTAGTTCCTCCATTTTTTTGCCACCTAGATGAACCAGCCCTGTGCCTATTTGGCTTCAGATACATCTGGTATCTTGTGCCTTCTCCAGACTTGGGGGCAATGATATTCTAGTTGGCTCTTACCATCTCATTAGAGTCACTGGTTAAGTATTTGGGAATTCTGCAATCCTGTTATTAAACCATATGCCCTAGAGGGAGTATTTATGGAAAATACCATGGCAAACACTACAAACCACAATATTTCTTTTTGTTTTATTTGGTGGTGGCGGACAGTTTATCAAAATACCACTGTCTGGCTTCTCATTATTTCCAATCTCTGGGTTGCCTCCAGTTATATATTCACCCTCCAAAATGTCTCCCAAGAATCGTGGCCTCCTTGTATTCACATCCTTATTCCCTCCCACAATGAATAGGGCTGACATGTGTAACCACTAGATTATTTCATAAATAATGGTGTGTTACTACCAAAGAGGTCATAAAAGACTGTGGTTTCTGCCTAACTTTCATTTGAATCATTCCCTCTGGACAAAGTCAACTGTTGTGTCATGAGTAGATTCACATAGTCCTATGGAGAGGTCCTCGTAGCAAAGAACTGAGGCATCTGCCTAAAAGTCATGTGATTGAACCAGATGGGAAGCAGATCCTTTGGGCATGTCCAGCTTTTGAATAACCACAGTCTGGGATGGCATCCTGACAGCAACCTAGTAAGAGACTCTGAGCTGAAACTAAAAGGCTAAGCGTTTTAAGATTCTGCCCCACAGAAACTCTATCAGATAATAAACGATTATTGTTGTTTAATTCACTAAGCTTTAGGGCATATTCTCATGAACAATAGGAAATTAAGACAGACTTTGGTACCAAAAGGTGGGTGCTACCATTACGGAAGTTTAAAATATAGGGTGGCTTCGAAAATGGACAGTGGGCAGAAGCTGGAAGGACATGAGGCAAGAGTCAGTGAAAGCCTGTAGAAGCCTTTGTGGAGGAGGGGGTATAGGAAAGTGAAGGCAGTACGACCCAAACCTGGAGGAAAGAGGAGCCTCCTCACAGAATGGCAGTAAGCTTAGCAACAGCATCCCCTCTGGTAACATGAGAAATACAAAATAGAAAAAGGAACCCTCTTACACTGTTGGTGGGAATGCAAACTAGTAAGCCACTACGGAGAACAGTGTGAGGTTGCCTTAAAAAACTGGAAATAGAACTGCCATACAATCAAGCAATCTCACTGCTGGGCATACACACTGAGGAAACCAGAAATGAAAGAGACACATGTACTCCAACGTTCATCGCAGCACTGTTTACAATAGCCAGGACATGGAAGCAACCTAGATGTCTATCAACAGACGAATGGATAGGAAAGCTGTGATACATTTACACTACGGAATATTACTCAGCTATTAAAAAGAATGCATTTGAATCAGTTCTAATGAAGTGGATGAGATTGGAGCCAATTATACAGAGTGAAGTAAGTCAGAAAGAAAAACACCAACGCAGTATATTAATGCATATATATATGGAATTTAGAAAGATGGTGATGATGACTCTATATGCGAGACAGCAAAAGAGACACAGATATAAAGAACAGACTTTTGGACTCTGTGGGAGAATGCAAGGGTGGGATGATTTGAGAGAATAGCATTGAAACATGTATATTATCATATGTGAAATAGATCCCCAGTCCAGGTTTGATGCATGAGACAGGGTGCTCAGGGCTGGTGCACTGGGATGACCCTGAGGGATGGGATGGGGAGGGAGGTGGGAAGGGGATTCAGAATGGGGAACACATGTACACTCATGGCTGATTCATGTGAATGTATGGCAAAAACCACCACAATATTGTAAAGTAGTTAGCCTCCAATTAAAATAAATAAAAAAGAAAAAAAAAGAAATATAATTGAACTACAAAAAAATTTAAAAAACAACAACCAAAAAAAGAAAATGTACCTAATGAACTGGGGGACCAGTTAAGGAGATTTTCAAGCAGCAGGGTTAAGGTGCTACTCACTTCTGTGGTTTATAGAAAAATGCAAGTGGAGAAAGACTAAAGAAAACACCAATATCACAGAGCCAGGAATTCTTGTGTTAAATATTTCTCTGCTCAACATCACTCATTATCAGAGAAATGCAAATCAAGACCACAATGAGGTACCATTTCACACCAGTCAGAATGGCTGTGATCCAAAAGTCTCCAAGCAATAAATGCTGGAGAGGACGTGGAGAAAAAGGAATCCTCTTACAGTGTTGATGGGAATGCAAACTAGTACAGCCATTATGGAAAACAGTGTGGAGATTCCTTAAAAAATTGCAAATAGAACTGCCTTATGACCCAGCAATCCCACTGCTGGGCATACACACTGAAGAAACCTGAATTGAAAGAGACACATGTACCCCAATGTTCACTGCAGCATTGTTTATAATCACCAGGACATGGAAACAACCTAGATGTCCATCAGCAGATGAATGGATAAGAAAGCTGAGGTACATATACACAATGGAGTATTACTCAGCTCTTAAAAAGAATACATTTGAATCAGTTCTAATGAGATGGATGAAACTGGAGCCGATGATACAGAGTGAAGTAAGCCAGAAAGAAAAACACCAACACAGTATACTGACACATATACATGGAATTTAGAAAGATAGTAATGATGACCCTGTAGGTGAGACAACAAAAGAGACACAGAGGTATAGAATAGACTTTTGGCCTCTGAGGGAGAGGGAGAGGGTGGGATGATTTAGGAGAATGGCATTGAAACATGTATACTATCATGTAAGAAACGAAGTACCAGTCTATGTTCAATACAGGATACAGGAGGCTTGGGGCTGGTGCACGGGATGATCTAGAGAGATGATATGGGGTGGAAGGTGGGAGGGGGCTTCAGCAATGGGAGATCGTGTACACCTGTGGCTGATTCATGTCAATGTATGGCAAAACCAATACAGTATTGTAACGTAGAATAAAGTTAAAAAAAATTTTTTTTCTCTGCTTCTCCAGATGACCTATGATACTAAAATTAAGAAATGGTTTCTGGGCAAAGATCCGATCTAGGACACTTTCAAGGAAACATAATCTAAAAAATGAAGCCAAAAGGGGTGTCCTCAGGAAGATTCAAACCTGTGCCTCACAGAATCACTCAAACAATAGAGCTTCTAAGCCACTTAAGGATATTGACCCTCAACGTTCTCAATAGAAGCACCAGGAAGAGAAATTTTTACCTCAGAGATATTTATTATCTCAGAAAGAACAGGGAAAAGTGGTCTCTATTCCTTGGTCCTATCACAGTGCTTCCATCAAGCCTGACTCAGAATGGTGACCTGGAGACTTTGCAATCCCTAAAGGGACGTCCATCTCAAGGACGACTGAACAATGTGTGTCCTGAGTGACTCCACTGGGCCAAGACAAGTCACCGTACCAAATGTATGCACTTACTTCTTACCTGTGCATTCAGAAGTAAATTTTTAGCTTGGTACAATAATCTAAATTCATTGAGAGAGTGGTCATTCCAACCACTGGCCCTTCTTCCCTCAATGCCCCTATTTCCACATTAAGAGGAAGATACTCGGCTAATATGAGGAAAGACAGCTACACAAAGACAACTACTGTTCCCAGAAATCACAGAGAAAATGAGAAAAAGAGGCCAGGAAAGGGAGAGAACAGATTGAGAGTCCTTGAAAATTGAGAGTCCTCGCATTTAAGTAATTTATACACAGTATATCTTGTCATCCTCAAAAGTCCTGAGGTTGAAACCACTCTATATTTTTATCTGAAATAACTAATTAAATAACTAATATAAAATAACTAGGATGAGTATTTAACTACTGCCATTAAGAGTATGGGGTTCATAACTGGCTATACCCCAACACAAAATAAAAGGTTTAAAAAAAAAAAAGATTATGGTGTTCAGATAGAGCAAAACCAAAAAGCAGTTATCTCTACAGGATACTGTTTTGCTAAAGTTCAGGTTTCTCTCAATATGTGAGAACAATACAGTTTAATCTGGTGTGACCAAAATAAAGTGCTTAGCTCTCTAAGTTCATTTAATTGAATATCTTTTACCACTCACACAAAATATCCTATTTTTATTCATTATTTCCACTAGTGACATTTACTAAAGTTTAGCATAAAATCTAAAAATGCTCTGCACAAATTCCAAAATTATCTAGGATTTGAGCTATCTTCTAAATTCACGGCTGTGACTCTAACTGATTGTGACTCTAAAGAAAACTTCAACACAAATGAGACTGGCCTCCTAAATATACTTTCCACATTCTTAGCCACGTCCTTTTGTGCATACCCTCTGTGACCCTGAAGGTCATACCATTTCCTCTTATGACTGGGTGAACATAGAGGTAATACCCATTCTTAATGACTCACTCTCAAGGGTTATCTTATACTCCTCAGCCTTAACTCATAGAGCTGGAGCCATTGAGAAAGGATCTGTAATAACAACTGAACATTTTGGAAGAAACTTGGCAATGCTGTACAAGGGACTAACTACTAAAATGATTTCCATCCCAACAACTCTGTTCTGGCAAAAACAAAAGGGGTACCTGACTTTGTGCTGATGGGATAGGGTGGATATTTCTCTGTTGGAAAGAGTAATCTGAAATTGAATGCAAATTATAATGGATTACTAAACTTTCTAATAGGACATCTTGAAACTTGATAAATATAAGAATGTAGATTTCTATTCCTTTTCTGCAAAATCCTATAGCTATGCAAATCCAGAATTTAGACAAACCAAAACATCTAATTCTTTTACAAACGAGAAGAGCATTGTTTGGGTGCAGATATTGAGCTGGACATGGAGGTCTATGGCAGCCATGACAGTGGGCTGTTTAAGGATAAAGACTATGCCTGATATTATTTTATATCCCAAGTGTCTAGTACATTGCTCAATGGTTTAATGAATTAAATAAAATAGATTTTTTAAATGTCTCCCTAGTTTTAAAACACTGCTTATAATTTTTTTTTATTATTTCTAAATGTCAGATGGGATATAGCTTGTTTTTCAGATGGATTTTAATTGGGCTTTAATCCTTTTGACAAGAAAGGAGAATCTAAAAAGTTGACAAGATTGGCCTTGGTAAGACATAAACCTCAAGGCATGTTCTGGTGGATCAAATTCTCTTTTATCTTACTTTAAATGCAAGTGCTTAAAAGAATGTGGCCTTGGGAGATTGTTTAGTAAGACATGAAAGTGCAGCTCAAGAGTCTGACTCTTAAGAGGACAAGTAGGACACGCATGGTCCTTTTTTGCCTCCCCCATGGCAGGTCTCCCATAGAGTGCCCAGATTTCAGAGAAAACACTGGAGGAGACAAGAGACCCGATACGGAATGAAGAAGATATGGAAGGCATAAACGTGGATTTCCTGAGGAAGTAGAAAACAAGCACCAAAATGTTCATGACTTTTTAAAGTGGCAGGGTGGTGATAGTGGGGAGGCAATTGAAAGAGACGAAAAAATTCAGCAATGATATTCCTCTGAAATTTGGCAATTTTTTTTCAAGTAGTAAAGCATTATTATAAAACAACTCACTATGCAGTGTGATCAATTTTCTCTGTATCGGTTTAAGTACCAAAGAGATATAGAATTGAACATTCATGGTGCAGTCATTCACTAAGACATAGGAAACCTGAATCTTTTAACATCCTTACTTTAACTGTGGTTATTTAAGATTTATACTCCATCATAACAACAACAACAACAAAAACTGAAAGCAACTTACTGGCTAATACAAAATGCAGTTTAAAGCAAACCACAGACTATTCTTAACTAAGACTAATTTCAAGCTAAAGATGCCCCTTTGTGTCTTTGGACAGGCTAGGCAAACATTCTGATAAATTTGAAATTTAAAAAAAAAAAAACAAAAAACAAACAAAAAAACTAGTTCTAAACATTCTGATAAATCTGACAAAAAATACAAAAACATTGAGTAATATTAATTTCACTTCTTGTCCTGGGCAAGAGTTTAATTATGGTAGAGTCAGAACTTCTCCTGAGATGTGAATCAAGGAGGAATTTAACATGAAAGCTAGCAAGAGAGATGGTGTTTCACAGGAACATAGATGCTATATTTCACCTCAGTTCAACAAAAGTTAGAGAAAGTTTGTTCAAGTGAATAATTCTTATATCAAACTTCTAGAAAAGCAGAGAGTATCATCTTCTTCAGAATAATATGTATAAATTACATAGTTCCAATCCTTTGTTTGACTTAATACAGACATAGAATATAAAGTCTCTAGTTCCACAGGTAATTGACATGTTTATTTAAATGTCAGCTGTCTTAGTGAGAACATTTGGCTAAATTTATGATCAAATGCCCCAGTAATTGCCAATGATATAAAAAGTCTATGTTACTAATTAGTAACAGCAGTAACTAATGAGCATAGAGGTTTTTTTTAGTTTATCGAGCACTTTTTAACATTAATTATCACATTAAATTTTTATTGTAACCCTATAATCAGAAAGGCATCAGCATCAGCCATGAGATGAAGAAAGGAAGGCTTGAAACTGTTATGTAATAGGTCAAGATGGCTTATCTGGTAAAGAATAGTCAAAACTCAAACCTAGGTTTTAATTTTTACTATTTATGTCCCTAGAATCATATGTCCCTTCTACTACATATTTTTTCTTGTCATCTCTAGTTAAATATCAACCTAAACTGCAGATGGTGATCACAGCCATGAAATTAAAAGACACTTACTCCTTGGAAGGAAAGTTATGACCAACCTAGACAGCATATTGAAAAACAAAGATACTACCTTGCCAACAAAGGTCTGTCTAGTCAAGGCTATGGTTTGTCCAGTGGTCATGTATGGATGTGACAGTTGGACTGTGAAGAAGGCTGAGCACCAAAGAATTGATGCTTTTGAACTGTGGTGTTGGAGAAGACTGTTGGGAGTCCCCTGGACTGCAAGGAGATCCAACAAGTCCATCCTAAAGGAGATCAGTCCTGGGTGTTCATTGGAAGGACTGATGCTAAAGCTGAAACTCCAGTACTTTGGCCACCTCATGCGAAGAATTGACTCATTAGAAAAGACTCTGATGCTGGGAGGGATTGGGGGCAGGAGAAGAAGGGGATGACAGAGGATGAGATGGCGGGATGGCATCACCGACTCAATGGACATGAGTCTGAGTGAACTCCGGGAGTTGGTGATGGACAGGGAGGCCTGGCGCACTGTGATTCATGGCGTTGCAGAGTCAGACACGACTGAGCAACTGAACTGAGCTGAACTGAAAGTACAGTTGTTTTACGAAAGAGGCAGGTTTGGTTTAGGATGATAAAAGCCTTACTTATCAAGATTTAGTCAACAAGGTGACAGAAGATAGAAAGAGGGCGAAGGCCCTGAAAATATAATTTGTTGTGATGTGATCGAAATCCCACCAGCCTTGTAGACTACTGTAAGAAAGAAGACTGTCCTCTTCTCAATCACTGATACTAACCATGAGAGACCCAAGTCTGACATCATATGTGTGTGTGTGTGTGTGTGTGTGTGTGTGTGTGTGTGCTCAGTCACTTCAGTCATGTGCGACTCTGTGACCCTAGGGGCTGTAGCCCGCCAGGCTCCTCTGTTCATGGGATTCTGCAGGCAAGATTACTGGAGTGGGTAGCCATTCCCTTCTACAATGGATCTTCCTGACCCAGGGATCAAACCTGGGTCTCCTGCCTTTGTCTGGCCAGTGAATATTTTTCATTTTCTTGGGGATGTAACTCTCCAAGAACCTCTTCTGTTGCAAGTGGCATTTAGACTTTAAAACAATGTCATGTAACCTGGTAAGTTACTTGACAAAATGACCAGGACCTACAAGGTGTTTCGATGTGAAGTAGAAATAACTCCTAGATTTTAAACATGTTAAAAATAACTAATGTTGTTGTTTAGTTGCTAAGTTGTGTCTCTTTATGACTCCATGAACTGTAGCCCTCCAGATTCTTCTGCCCATGGGACTTCTCAGGCAAGAATACTGGAGTGGATTGCCATTTCCTTCTCCAAGGGATCTTCCTGACTCAGGGATCAAAACGGCATCTCCTTCACCAGTCGGCAGATCCTTTACTGCTGAGCCATAAGTAAAAATTATAAAAAATTTATAATTTATAGAAACTTCTAGAACATCTCCATCTTCATAACTCATCTGCTTACATTATTATATTTCTCATGAGAAAACATGATGATAATCCAGAAATCCTTCAAAATGAACCAAATTCTGGAATGCTGTAACTATTTGGGCCGCCTAAAAGCTTGGAGAAAACACGTAAATTGAGGATAAATTAAAGACATTCTGCTCCAGACAGTGAATAGCAAACTTGCCAAACCGAGAAATACTTTCTCCCAAGAAATAGCCCAGGCCGACATTTATTTAAAAAGACTGAAATAGATTGAAAGATGACGCACCTACAGTGACTTATTAAGGGAAACCCAGGATTTCAAGAGCAAGGTCTCTAACATTCATGGAGGATGCCAAGGAAGATGAAAGACCTACTCTCCCACAACACAGCTGTTGGTGCCTCTCTTATGGATGGTTCTAGGCTGGCTGGACTACAGATCTGCTCCAAACTGGCAATCCTTATGTTCTTATTATGCATGTCTCATCACTATGTTCTAGAGGAAGAAAGACCATCACCACAACCAACATCTTCTCATTCTGGAGTCATCTAAAAATACTTGCAGACAGTATTACCCTGCTATTACCTCACACTCCTGCCCATCAGCCATAGCCACCTCCTACCTCCCGCTCACTAATAGCACAGTCCTGTATCACCTCCTACTCAGCCAAGCAACACTACTGTAGCTGCTTTAGATACACTCATATCTATATATATAGTCTCATATATAAATATATATTCAGACATATACTCATGTGCACACAAAAAATGCTTTTACAAAAGAAAAAGGGAAAGCTTACTTATGTGAAAGTAGTTGCACTTTGGAAAGTTAGTGTAATAGGCCATTTAGGTTACAGATCGGATACAGTTTTGGTTCTGTCTGGGTGTCCACCCAAATGCCCAGTAGGAAGGTATTTGCTAATCCCAAACATGAGAAGCATCTGCTTTTACTAACCCCTGACCTCTGAGCAACTGGAGCCTCTATTTCCTAAATTTATTGCATTATACTTTTATTTCTTCCTTTTAAATATTACAGTATGATATTATAAACTTAAGATTCCAATCATAATTTTCAGACCAGGCTCGTACATTTTCTGTTTTATGTTTATGGGTGTTGTACTCAGCATTTAACAAATATCTATTCTACTACTATTTCTTTTTATTGTTTTTCATTAATATTATTATTTTAGTGATGGTCTGAGTTATTGGTATGCCATTTGGAGACAGAAATGAGTGAGATAAAAAGGACTTGGGAGCAGAAGCAGGGGAGGCAGAAACAAGACTGGGAGACGCTTGTTGTCTGAGAACAACAGCAGGCAAAACCACTGCTGGCATAATCAGAACCACCACGGCTTGCAGCTGGGAGCAGGGAGCCCACAACTCCTCAACTACTCGGCACGTAGCAACACGCCCAAACCAACACTGCGGAGTAGCACCTAAGACTGTGAGGAGTAACTGAGATCACAGCTGCGGAAGCACTTTGCAGGTGACGACGGAGTGGCATGGAAGGAAAGGTTTCCATCGATGCTTCGTCAGAGCCTTTCACCCATTATTAAGCGGACAACGGAGTGGGCACTGGGCACAGGGGATTAGGCACGTTGTCACAAACTCAGGATTCATATCCTGACTCTGACACCAGCTTGCTCAGTGATTCTGAGCAAATCTCTTCAAATAGCTAAGCCTTAGATTTTCCCATCTGGGCAATAAATACCTCTCCCATCTGCCCTATGAATTATTGTAAACATTTAATTAGAGTTGTACGTGAAATGGTTTAGAAAGTATACCACAGGATGTGGCTGTGTGTTTACAACTGAAAAACTCCACCTGGATACAGTCCATGTCCCAAACTTACAGCAATATCCTTCACCCTTCCCCCATCTTCCCCATCTCAGCTAATGTCACCGTATCAGCAGAATGCAAGCTCCTCGGGAGCAGGTATTTGGAACAGTGCCAGATATATGGTAGGCTCTCAATAAATATTCATTACATTAAAAAAAAAAACCCTTGAATCTACCCAATTGCTTACATAAGGGCCTGTTATCTATGATACATTCTTGCCCTTCATTCTGACACATCTAATACAACACCTCCGACTGGCTCTGACGCCCAGCTCTGTGAGTCTCTTTCAAAACTCGTGGCGTACTGGCAAATGTTTAACAACCAGCTCTCAGGGAAACGTTTCTGGCATTTTCCAATTTTAGTGGTGTAGCTATTCCCACCATGGCCCATTTCAAGCAACCAACACGATGACACATTGAGTTGGGAAGAGATGCCACAGCAAACGCTCAGGCCTCCTGTGTCAGCTCCAGCTCTCCGTGGCGTCTGCTCCTCTCGTCTTAGTCAAGACCCGCTCCAAGCAGACTAGCTTGATTCCTGGATGGTCCTCTTTGCAAACCACCTCCGACATTGCCAACAGCACGCTCTTTCAAACACATACACCTCATTACTTGTTTTTCCTATTTCAAAACCTTCAATGCACTCCGGCTTACATAATAAATATCAAACACATACTATGACAGACAGGTCATTCCTAACCTGAAGGCAGTCTCCTGAGACCCTGTTCAGCTTCAACTTGTACTATAGGCAAACTGAGCACAGTTTCCTCAACATCTTATGCATCTTAATTTCACTCTGCTGGTCATGTAGTCCTCACTCTCTGTATAGGCACTTCCTTTTCTCTCTGCGTAGTAGAGACCCTATGTGTGTTCTCCAGATCCAAAGTTTAAAAAAGTCATTTCATCATCAAAGCTTTCTCTAATTATTGTTTCCTCTTTGAAATGAAGTGAAAGTCGCTCAGTTGTGTCCAACTCTTTGCAGCCCAATGGATTATGCAGTCCATGGAATTCTCCAGGCCAGAATACTGGAGTGGATAATTGTTCCCTTCTCTAGGGGATCTTCCCAACCCAGGGATCGAACTCAGGTCTCCCACATTGCAGTTGGGTTCTTTACCGGGTGTCCTTTCACTTACCTATCAGCCCGGACTGAATGAATTTCTCACTAATTTACATCTCTGTATCATTGTAGCCATACTCATGATAACAAATACAAACTTACTTATGGTTGTTTCTTCTTTCTCTCTGTCCTGATGGTCTGTGAGCTCCTCTTAGGCAGGACCTTGTCCTTTATGAATCCTCAGAAGATACTAAATCACTTGATTGATGTCTTTCAAAGTATTGCTCCTCAAAGTGCCTTGTGGACCAGCAGCATCAACTTCACCTGGGACCTCGTGGGAAAAGCAGAATTTCAGACTCCACCTAGACCCACTCAAGCAGAATCTGTGTTTTAAAAAGGTTTCACTCAGTGATTCATAAGAGCATTGAAGTTTGAAAAGGCCTAAAGAATAGAGTTCAGCTACTGATGAACTTGACAGCTAGGCAAAAATATTAAAATCTTTGGGAAACAGGGGTCTATTGACTGTTCTTGAACTGAGACAACATAGAAAGAACACTGTTTGTGAGTCATGTCATTAATTTCCCAGCTTGCGTGAAATGGTTTAAAATGAGACTAGAGCAGCGGTTCTCGATTTATTATAATCTTATCTCCCTTTGCCATATAAAGAGGTATTTGGCAGTGTCTGGAGACATTTTTGTTTAGCACAACCAGGAAGGTGGTACTGGCATTTGGTGGTTAGAGGTCAGGAATGCTTTTAAACCTCCTACAATGCCCCTCACAATGAAGAACCATCCAGCCTAAAATGTTAACGGAGCTAAAGTTGAAAAACCCTGGAATAAGAGGAAGGAAAGGCAAAAAGCTAACGAAATTATTCAAGCTTGTGGTGATGAACCATCACAGGTGTCAGGTGGTGCTAGGTCAGCTCAGAAGAAGAGGATGAAATAAGAGTAACTTTGAAATAAATGAACAAAATTCAGTGGTGAAAGCTGAAAGAGAGGGAGTTAGAAGGAGCTCCCAATTTTCTCCTTTGAATGAAAGAAGAATGACAGCAACACTGGAAATAACAGAAGCAGCTGGCATTCAGATGCATGAAAGCAAGATGCAGTAGGTTTTAGGCAAGTCACAGGAATCCTGATTTCACTAACCTATCTATGGAGCACCTGCTAAGTTACAGGAGCTGTGCCCATTCACATATTTGATCTTTTCAGTCCTCCAGCAATGACTCTTAAAGTAGCTATTAGCCTATTTCTCCTGCTGAAGAAACTGAGGTCCAGAGAAAGAACCTCAGTAAAGAAAAAAATTAGGCCACAAACCCTCAACTGCTACCATTAAAACCCAAATTTGTTTCCTCTCTAGGGAGAGCACGTAGGGGTTTCAGCAGCAGCAGCAGTGGACTCATCATGGCATGGCTGCCTACCTGAAAAGGCACTCAGAGGCGTGTTCCAGTTTATCACTAAAGATGTCATTACAGCTGACATCATCAAATATTGATTAGAGATGCCTACCATGAAATGGGAGGGCGTGTCAAGGTACATATGCTGCATGTTTGTGGTGCTCATTCTGTTCTCCATGGACTCAGAGTCAGGGACTGTAGATTTGGACGTTCATTCACTGTAAGGCTCATACATAAATACTTGAAATTAACATGACTTTAGTTCTAACAATTAGTGAACCTTTACTCTTCCTTATAGCATCATTAAATCCCTACTCTATTTATTCTTACAAGCCAATGGAAATGAATAGGAAATCAGGTAGCATTCAACACACACTATTAACGTCAATTAATAGTGACATTGTCAATACTGACAAATCATTCAGTAAGAACAAAATTTCCAGTCTTCCTCTGTATTATAATGCTCTAGAAGATCTTATTAAAATAAAGCCAAAATTATTTGTTTTATGTTAAAACTGGTGATTTGAGGATGAACCACCAATTCTGGGGCCAAGAAAAGAGACCTGAGTCAGCAAAAAGGTAAGCAGACCATTAAAGACATTTTCCTGTTCTCTGCTTTCTTGCCCCCATAAAGTCTACCCCAATTCATTCTCTGACGCCTCCTACTCACAGTTTAGACACAAACAAAGATTGAGACCTCCTTTTTGTATTTTTCCTGAACCCGTCTGGATAGAGTTAGTTTTTCTTATCTGAGCTCTCATAGCACAGAATATATGCTTCTGCACAATATACTATATTAATGATTTATTTACATGTTTATATCTCTATGAAGGTATGACCGGCTTTAAATTGGGGGTTGGTTTTCAATTCATTTTGTAGCACATAGAGCAGGGCCTGGCTCCCAGTTGTTACTTAATAAATGCTTTCTGAATTCATGTAGCGTAAAGTCAGTCCCAGCAAATGAGTGTTTTAGGTTGACCTTTTGCTGCATCTTTGGCTCCTTTCAAATGTACTTCATCTTAGGCTGTTTTCACTGATGTACACTGTTTAAATGATTTAGTGAAGAATAGAGAGGGGTGTCTGATTTCTTTCATTAGCATGATGATTTCAAGGTTTATTCACACCGTAGCCTGTGTCAGTAATTCATTACTTTTTTATTGACTAAATAGTATTCTATTTTTACATATATCATCTTTTAATCCATTTTCTCTGGATGGACATTTGAGCTATTTCCACTTTTTGGCTATTAGAGAAATAAAACTGCTATGAATATTCAAGTCCAAGTCATCGTTCAAACATTTGATTTCATTTATGTGAAATAGCCTGAATAGATAAGTCCATAGAGACATAAAGTAGATTGGTGATGCCAGCACCTATGGGAAGGAAGGAAAGAGGAATAATTGATTAATGGGTACAGGGTTTCTGTTTGGGACGATGAAAAATTTATGGAACTAAACATTAATGTTGGTTGTACAGTATTGTGAATTACTTAATGCCACTTTTAATGTACTTTGAAGTTGTTAAAATGGTTAATTTTATAAGCATGTACCACAGTAAGAAAAAATCTTAAAGAGATAAACTAAGTCAATACAATTGGACAAGATTAGCTACCAGGAACAAGATTATTTTATTCATGAAAAACACTGCATCTGTGCTTTGCAGTTCCCTCCAGTTTGCATGCAGTATCTGATATATTATTTCCAGTGCTGAAGAAACCCTTATCTAATGTTTCTGGTGATATCACTACAACAATTTTGTATCATAATTTCATAATATATGTCAAGAATACTAACAGTGCTCCTGCCATTTAAACTTAGAATAATTCTAAGGATTTATTTTAAGGAACTATTTCACAAGAATAATACGAGTATGTGCTAAAAAGGAAACTCTTGCAAATATGTCTATAATAGTTGGATGCTGAGAGAAAACCCAACAATAGAGAATTGTTATTTAACATATACAACATCAACATGATAAGATATCTATGGTAACTATTTAAATGTTTTGTGGTAGGTAAAAAGAACAGAACGATAATTTTTTGACTCCCTATGAATACAGTTTAGTTAAAATGTATGCAGGTGATTAACAGAGAGCTGCACATTGACATGGAAAGTGTAAGAGGACTGACGATGACTCTTTCCTTTTTCACATCCCTTTATTATCCCTTCAGTTATGCTTTCATTCACAAAGTATTTTTGAGCCACTGCAATGTGTCAGGCACTGTATTGAGAGCTGTGGCCATCATGATGAGCAAGACAGTCAGATTCTCTGCCCTCACACAGTTAATTATGTAATTGCTGTTGTGACAAGTGGTATGAAAGATGTGTAAGGATTCTAAGAATAAGCACGTTCCATTTGAGATCTCTGTTGGATATTTAGTGGAAATGTTTAGTAAAACATTGAACCTAAGCATCTAGAGGTAAAAAGAGAGGTTGGAGCTATCCATGTAACTTACAGAGTTAGGCTTTTGATGGTAATTCAAGCCGTGGTAACTGCTGTGACTGCCTAGAAAGAAAACATTAGGTGAGAAGCTAAGAAGGCTTTGGAATAAGATCCTGAGGAATTCTAATAACAGAAGCAGTCTAGAGTAGTTGTCAAGAACAGGAATTCTGGAGTTATGTTTCCCAGATTCAAATCCCCAGCTTTTAGAGTTACTCAACTTTTCTGTGTCTCAATTTCCTATCTGTAAAACCAGAATAACCTGTCATAGGAGGTTACCAAGATTGAGTGATAAAATATACATAGGGTACTTAGAATGAGTGAGTGGTGTATATTAAAGGCAACATAAACGTTGGCTGTGTGAAGGTCAGATATAAGATGAGAATCTCCCAAATAATCCTAGAAAAGAATATCCAGAGGAATAGGAGGGAAAACATCAGGAGAGTAAAGTAAAAAGGCAGTGTTGAGTCTTGCTGAAAGTTTATATACAATGAGGGCTAGAACATTTACATTTCGTTTCTGTTACAGAGATGGTGGAGTAGAGGACAGGAGTGAAAGACAAGCATGAGATAAGGAGGACATTCTGATCTGTTGTCTCCTTTTAACAACAGCAATAATATTGTTGTGATTTTTATAAGGAGATAAAGGAGGAAGCAAAGAAAAACTAAGAGAGTTACAAATCACTTACACACCATGACAGTATTCAGTTCAGTCGCTCAGTTGTGTCCGACTCTTTGCGACCCTGTGAATTGCAGCACGCCAGGCCTCCCTGTCCATCACCATCTCCCGGAGTTCACTCAGACTCATGTCCATCGAGTCCGTGATGCCATCCAGCCATCTCATCCTCGGTCGTCCCCTTCTCCTCCTGCCCCCAATCCCTCCCAGCATCAGAGTCTTTTCCAGTGAGTCAACTCTTCGCATGAGGTGGCCAAAGTAATGGAGTTTCAGCTTTAGCAACATTCCTTCCAAAGAAATCCCAGGGCTGATCTCCTTCAGAATGGACTGGTTGGATGTCCTTGCAGTCCAAGGGACTCTCAAGAGTCTTCTCCAACACCACAGTTCAAAGGCATCAGTATTAGAACCTTGAAAACCTGACTACATATCTACTTTTGCAGCTAGTTTTATACTTTCATATGTTTTCATATTGCTAATTAGGGTCCTTTTATTTCAGCCTTAAGAACTCCTTTTAGAATTCCACTTCTGAGTGGAATCCCAAAAAAAAAAAAAAAAAAACACTGATTCAAGAAACCCCCCACACATCCCAGTGTTCATGGCAGTACAGTTTACAATAGCCAAGACATGGAAGCAACCCAAGTACACACTAACAGACAAATGGATAAAGAAGCTATGGCATATATACAACAGAATAGTACTCAGGCATAAAAAGTGAAATTCTACATTTACGGCAACATGGATGTCCCTAGAGAATATTATGCTTAGTGAAATGAGTCAGACAGAGAAAGATGCAAATGCTATATGATATCACTTAAATGTGGGATCTAAAAAATAATGCAATTACATGTCCATGCAAAACAGAACCAGACTCACAGACATAGAAAACAAAGTTGTGGATGCCAAAGGGAAGAGGGCATGGGAGGGAGACAAATAAGGTATGAGATTAACAAATGCAAACTCCTGTGTGTAAAGCAAATGAGCAATAAGGATACACTGTGTAGTGCAGGAAATGTTCATCACAACGTCATAATAACTTGTAATGGAGTATTGTGTTAGTGCTCAGTAGTTCCATTGTGTCTGGCCCTTTGTGACCCCATGGGCTGTGACCTGCCAAGCTTCTCTGTCCGTGGGATTCTCTAGGTAAGAATACTGGAGTAGGCTGCCATTTCCTCCTCCAGGGGATCTTTCCAATCTAGGGAATCAATCTGAGTCTCCTGTGTTTCCTGCATTAACAGGCAGACTCTTTACCACTAAGCCACCTGGGAAGCCCATAATGGAGTATAATCTGCCAAAAGTACTGAATCACTATGCCGTACACTTGAAACTAATATAATATTGTAAATCAACTATACGTCAATAAAGAAAATAACTACTTTCAGTAATTTCTTGTAAGGCAGGTGTAGTGATGAACTCCCTCAGCTTCTCTTTGTCTTGGAATGTTTTTATTTCTCCTTCATTTCTGAAAGACAGCTTTGCTGAGTATAGTATTCTTGGTTGACAGTATTTTTCTTTCAACACTCTGAATATATTGTCTCACTCTCTCCTGGCCTGCAAGGTTTCTGCTGAGAAATCCACTGAGAGTTTTATAGGGGCTCCTTTATAAGTTTTCTGTCATTATTTCTCAAAACAAGGTTTCTGCTTCTTTTTCTCTTCTTCTTGGAAAAGTGGCAACTTTATAAGATAAATAGATTTTAGAAATATACTATAAAGCATAGTATCTACAGCTGTATTGGGTACTGGGTCTATATTGTATACTTAAAATTTGGCAGGAGGGCAGATCTTATTTTAAAAACTCTTACCACACAACATGATATTAATAACAAAGACACAGGAGGAAACTTTGGGAGGTGATGAATACATGTATATGTTCTTGATGGTGGTGATGGATTCACATGATTATATTTATCTTCAGACTCATTGAGTTGTATTTGTTAGACACATACAGATTTTTACATGAAATTATTTCTCAATAAAGTTGTTTTAAAAATCTCACAGAGCATTGTATGCAAAGCGTCAGTGTGGCCACCAGCCTTAAATATCACACAAGCTATTAACAGCACAAAAGAGATTACTCTTCAGGATGGTAACATGATCGTAACCTTTTTTGCTCTGCCACCAGGCCCAAATATCACACAGACTATAACAGCACGTAAGAGATTACTCTTCAGGATGGTAACTGTGATCATAGCCTTTCTTGCTCTGCCACCAGGCCTAAATGTAAAGGCTTAAATATTCCCAATATCTCTTTTAAAGGCCAGCCCTATAATTGCTGTCCTGGCTGTTCCCTGAAGCCCCTACAATTCCCTTTGTTAGTGTCTAACTGATTGAGTTACAAAGGAGCTGGCCAGATTTATCATCACAATTTCTTTCACTATAATCACATTTGGACCCAAATTTGACTAGAATGAAAGTGTGAGTATTGAGACCCTTTTGCTAATAATGAGAAATGCTTTGGGCATTTCTAGTTTGAAAAAGAAATGCTAACTCTTGACTGCCAAGAAATAAAGGGGGTTCCATAATATGAGAGTAGTAAATAGTGGCTAAGATGGCGTTAGCAAAGGACAACATTCAGAACAATGGTGCCTGACTCTCAGGCACCCTGGATGGGCAGCCACAGAGGGACAGGCACAACAGGAACAGGTGATCCTGGGTCTCTGGATAAGATCAGGGTTTCCAGCATCGCCAGTATCAATGGGATAGGTGAATGCAGGGAATCAAACAATCACAGGTCAAACCAGTGTCAGCCATAGCAAAGACGGAATCTGAAAATGTCCTGAAGCACATCAGTTTAGTTCAGTCACTCAGTCGTGTCCGACTCTTTGCAACCTTAGAGGATGAGATGGATGGATGGCATCACCGACTCGATGGACATGGGTTTGAGTAAATTCCAGGAGTTGGTGATGGACAGAGAGGCCTGGAGTGCTGTGATTCTTGGGATGAAAAGAGTCGGACACATCTGAGCGTCTGAACTGAACTGAAAAAATGATTATCAGTCCAAAAGGTTTGTCTTGCTCTTTCTAAAGACTTTCATTTAAAATGCTGCATTTCATGTTTCTAACCTTACATACTACATCTTTGGAATAAAGGTAGTGCAAATCCACAAAGGACAAACTGGAAAATCATGAACAAGTTATATGACTTGATTAATATATGAAGCCTTGGTAGGGGTGGGGAAGGTTTATTCTCAGGTCTCAAAGAAGTCAGGGTAAACGTAATCAGAAGGGATCCTTCAGAGATGATGGAAACAAGAGGTATTTGCTGACTGCTTACAATATTCAGTCCACAATCTGTGCTTTATGTGCCTTACTCTAAACTATACGCAGTTACTGTAAACGTGTGTGATCAGTATAATTATCATGACTTCATGGCTAAGGAAAAACAAAGGCCCAGAGAGGTTTACCAATTTCCCTAACGTTACACAGCTTGTGAATAGCAGAGCACTTGAACATAGCGGCTTGGCTCCAGAATGCCTTCTCATTAGCACTACCCTTCCTGCCTCTCTGTTTAAGGAAATGTTAGAGCTGGAAGGGTCTTTGAAGTCATAGAGCTCAGTGATTATCTGCCAGTGGCCCTTGGCCTGGTGGGATTAGAGTCAAGTGAATTCACCTTTCGGTCCAAAATGTCATGGGGCTCCAAAAAGACTCAGTAGTCAAATGAATTATATTTTAATAAAATATTTTTTTAATAATGCAAAAACATATGAATAAAATATCAAAATTTAAATAAAGATAGGATCTCTGTCCACTAAACAATGGTGCCTTCTGGAGTTCTTTCTCTGTTAATGGCACCTCAGCCCGGCTCCTGAAGCAGCATCAGTATCACCTGGGAAGATGTTAGTAATTCAGATTCCCAGGTGCCACCCTAGGCCTGTTCAGTTACACACTCTTGAGTGCGGGGACAGCAACCCGTGTTTGAACCAGGCCCCCAGATGACGCTGATGTGAGTTGAAGTTTGAGAACCCTGGTCTAGTCCAGTGCCTTCATTGGACAGATTGGAGGAAGTTGCCTGTTAGTGGCAGAGCTTGTGACTTCTCTTAAGTTTAGGGCCCTTTCTAACATACAGTGTTGCTTCCCCTTCCCTTGATTGGGTATGGTTAATCTGTTCTGTTAATCTGTTCTATTTTATATGCCAGAATTTCTATATATTTCTTTTTAGTAGGCAAATCAATTTGCAACTGAAGCATTCTCTGTTGATGATGACACACAATCAGATAGAAAAGGAGCCACGTAAAGTCCTCTGGGAGATGGTTTAGAATAGTGGTTGTTAACCATGGTGGCAAATTAGAAGCAGCCTAGGAGCTTGGGAAAAGTACCTCACACCTCACTCAACCAAGTCAGCCAGAATTGCTGGGGATAGGGCTTGAATACTAGTATTTTTTTTCTATGTGATTGTAATGTACATCCAGGACTGAGAACCATTGGGTTGGCAAATGTGAGAGGAGCCACGTCTGATGTTTAATGTCTGTTCACTAGTCATACACTGGGTATCATCCTCACATTCTTCCTTGTCGTCATCCTCTACACACCTCCACTCCAGAATCCTGTCCACAGTAATGCATTTCTTGCCCCTCCGTTCTTTCCCTTCTCCGTCCCAGTTGCCATCATTCTGGAACAAGCCACCATCGTCTCTGCCCTCCAAAGGGTACTTTCTGCCTGCCCTCAGGCGCTTCTTCAATCTGTGCTTCACCCTGGAAGCACAAAAATCATTTGAAAACAACAGTCTGACTGCATAAGTTGTTCACTCCCCAACTTTAAAATTTCTCACAGCCTTTCATTGCTCTCAGGATAAGAGAGCCTTCTGAACTCATCTGCCACAGTCCTGGGGCTGCTCAGCCAGCCCACCTCACCCATTCTTGCCTAGAAGTTTGCCACACTCTTGCTACATGCTGTTCCTTCTGCTAGGAATACTCTTTCTCATCTTATTTGCCTTGTGAACTACTAAACATTTAGATTTCAATTGTGGTTTTACATCTCAGGGAAACCTCTCGATTTCTCCGAGGAGGGAAAATCCTCCTGTCATAATTTTTGTAATTTTGGTTTTCTCTAAATAATAGGAGAGGGGGGCTGAAATTCACCCGGGACAAGCCCTGTCATCAGTTATTAGAACTGATGCTGCTTCTTATTCGTGACATAAATCACAGTTGCAATTTTATGTTTGTTCATGTGGCCATTTGAATTACATATCTACCCTGCAATAGAATTTGTGAGGACAGGGACTTCGTCTTCTTTGGTGTACTGCTGAGTCCACAGCAGCTAGGTAGTCCTAGGAACACATCAGGTGCTCAATAAATATTTGCTTATAGAATGAATGGGTGAGCACCTAGCAACTATGGCAGCCCAGGGTGAGTCGTTTCATGGGCTCAATGAGTTGCATCAGCAAGGTCTCAGAACCAGAGACTAATGTTTAATCTAGGTTCTGATCCTTTCAAGCCCTGTTACCTGTGAAAAGGCCTTTGACTTCTTGACATCAGTCTTTTCCTGCAGAATGTCAGGGGGCTTCTAACTAGGCTTTGCTGTGACTTTCAGGGTCAGTGGGTGATGGGGGTAGGGAATGGGAAAGACAGAAGGAGCAACTGGAATGAACTCTCTTTTTATCTGTTTCTGGGTAACATTTATTTTGAAGACAAAGTTTCTTGTCTAAAAGAAAAAATAGTTCCCAAACCACTGTGCTAGAAAGTGCCTACAAGCCCATCTGGCTGACATTTCTGTGACAAGAAGTCTTGACTCACACGTACTTATGAGGAGACTGCACAGCTGCTGCATTCAGGTTTCTGGTTTTCTAGAAGGCTGCAAATGGGCAGGCAAATCCAGGTGGGCTTTTATTTTCAGGGGAAAAAAAAAACCTGGCATAGTGCAGTGCAGCTGCCTAAGCAAAGCACAGCGATAGGCATAAAGACTGAGTCACTCCCGCTTCCTCAGTTGGCAGTTTAACAGGCTTCCCAGATTGGTGGGTTCAGTGCATGGTGTTTACCGAGAACACATCCCTAGACAAGTGGCTCGGTGTCGAGATACAAAGTGCAAAGGCAGAGTGAACACTTGCATTTTCGTGGCACTCACCTCATCCTGTAAGGGCCTCTCGGTGAAGATCCCCTCCCCTTTCTCTGTCCTGGGTCTTTAGGGAAAAACACAATCACAACAAAAACAAATTTTCTTTTTGTATTAATTAAAATGCCTGTCCTAGGAATATGATAGAATTTCCCTGAGGCCTTTGAATCGGGTGTGAAATATGAAGGGGGAATTAAACTATTTTCTGCAGTAATGGGCCTTGCCTGGAGCCCTGAGGGCCAAGGGAGGAGGGGAGGAACGGGGCGTGGCTGGGAGGCTGTGGCAAGAGACAGAGATCTGACTCCCTCCCGCTTCCCTAGAGTACAACCCAATTATCTTTTTACATTTGGGGTTTGTATTTAGATTGCATTTAAATCGAAGGTTATAGAGCTTTTAAAAAAGAAAAAGAGTAGGTCTTGAAACCCACACGTTTAGATGATGGAAATAAAAACTCAGCACTTACTTGCCTTAATTACCTGAATTTTTTTAGACTTAAGGCTCCTGGGTAGTTTCTTTCTTTGTCCATAGAGATGTTGCTAGGTTTCGCTAAAGCGTCTACTTAATTCACAAAAATTAAATTCTATCCATTCTAAATTTTTTTACCACCTTATATTACTGGGTCTGCCTTTAGCTCACAATAATGCAACAAGGCATAGTGATGCCTTTTTCTTCTTTCTTTCCATCTTTTGATTCATCTGTTCTCCAACATTGGTAGGTGCCAGAATCTCCTGCAGGCTTATCACATGAAGGCTAGCTGGGCCCACCCCACAGTTTCTGATTCTGTAGGTTGGGAAGAGCCCAAGAGTTGGCATTTCTAATGAGCTTCTAGGTAAAGCTGGTGCTCCTGGGCTTCCCAGGTGGCGCTAGTGGCAAAGGACCTGCCTGACAGTGCAGGAGACTTAAGAGATCTGGGTTCAATCCTTTCTCACAATAATGCAACAAGGCATAGTGATGCCTTTTTCTTCTTTCTTTCCATCTTTTGATTCATCTGTTCTCCAACATTGGTAGGTGCCAGAATCTCCTGCAGGCTTATCACATGAAGGCTAGCTGGGCCCACCCCACAGTTTCTGATTCTGTAGGTTGGGAAGAGCCCAAGAGTTGGCATTTCTAATGAGCTTCTAGGTAAAGCTGGTGCTCCTGGGCTTCCCAGGTGGCGCTAGTGGCAAAGGACCTGCCTGACAGTGCAGGAGACTTAAGAGATCTGGGTTCAATCCTTGGTCAGAAAGATCCCCTGGAGGAGGGCATGGCAACCCACTCCAGTATTCTTGCCTGTAGAATCCCATGAACAGAAGAGCCTGGCAGGCTACAGTCCATGAGGTCGCAGAGAGTTGGACATGACTGAAGCGACTTAACATGCATGCGTACTGGTACTCCAGCTCCAGGATCTACTCAAGGAGAGCTTCATTTTAATTCAAAAGAGTCCTGGAAATGGGGAGATTAGGGTGTATGAAGCTCAGGTGCAAGGCCACCTGTGTGCTGGTGTCCAGCTTGCTCAGTCTTATGCCCCAGGGCCCATCTGCAGAGCTGGATGCCTTGAGCAGAAGGTGGCTGATGCCCTCACTTTCCTGAGTCATCTGTGGTGCTGCTGGTCAACACAAGCGCTTTCACCAGGAACCAGAATAGGGAGTAGCTACAGGAAAGGATCTGAGGATCAGAAAAGCACCTCTGAAAAAAGTTCACCCCTCCTTTCCAGATCTGCCTCTCTGGCTGCTGCTTGAAATTCTGCTCTTAGTACTAAGTTTCTTGGTGAGGCCCTGTGCCTTGTGTAACTAGCATTATCTAGCAGGACCATGAAGATGCCCCGAAAGCTTAACCCCTGAGTATGTTTGGTCCTGGTGGAGGATGCAAATTGGAAAAATGTAGAGCTTTGGAGAAGGATTCAATCCTGGGTTTCAGACTTCCAATTTTAAAAGGTGAAATGGAAGTTCAAAGAGGTTATTTTTCCTAAAGTCCTAAACCCAGGCTGTGGAAAGCCAAGCTGAGGGTGGGGGGCAGGATGGGAGTTGTTTCTGCCAAAAGAGGGCAGGCTTGGATTGGGAGCAAGTTGGGGGACCTAGGAGGGTCTAGGAACATGAAGGCTTCTGGCAAAGTAGAGTGAGGGGAGGAGGGAATGGGGTGGAGTAGAGACTGCAGCTCACCTGAGTTTCCTCTCTATTAATGATACCATCAAACCAGCCCCAAACTGGAAATGTGGGTCAACGTGGACTTGGTTTTCAACATCCTCATGAGTCACAATGTCTTACCAGCAGTCTCCTCCTTTTCATTACCTCTCCTACTGCTGGAGTCCAGGCCCTCTGTGTCCCTAGAGCCTCCTTTGTCATTGCTGTTCAGTTGCTAAGTCATTTCTGACTCGTTGCGACCCCATGGACTGCAGCATGCCAGGCTTCCCTGTCCTTTGTTCTCAAATTCCTCACATGTGTTGCATCAGTGATGCCATCCAACCATCTCATCCTCTGTTGCCTTCTTCTCCTTTTGCCTTCAATCATTCCCAGCACCAGGGTCTTTTCCAATAAGTCAATTCTTAGCATCAGGTGGCCAAAGTATTGGAGCTTCATCTTCAGTATCAGTCTTTCCAACGACTATCCACAATTGATTTCCTTTACGATTGACTTGTCTGACCTCCTTGCTGTCCAAGGGACTCTTCAGAGTCTTCTCCAGCACCACAATTTGAAAGCATCAGTTCTTCAGTGCTCAGCTTTCTTTATGGTCCAACTCACATCTGTACATGACTACTGGAAAAACCATAGCTTTGACTAGGTGGACCTTTTTCACAAAGTGATGTCTCTGCTTTTCCACTGTCTAGTTTTGTCACAGCTTTCCTTCCAAGAAGCCATTGTCTTTTAATTTCACGGCTGCAGCCACCATCTGCAGTGATTTTGGAGCCCAAGAAAAGAAAATCTGTCAGTGCTTCCACTTTTCCCCCATCTATTTGCCATGAAGTGATGGGACCAGATGCCATGATCTTAGTTTTTTTGAATGTCAAGTTTTAAGCCAGCATTGAGCCTCCTAATTTATCTTTAGTCCTGAAATCACCTTTCTATACAGTCACCAGAGCTCTCTTTGAGCAAACCTTTCTACCACTTGGGGGGTCTCCAGTAGCTGCCTAAAGCCAACAGGTATCAATCCATTTTCTTAGTATAGCACTCAAGTTGTTGCATTCTCTGAACTCAGTCTCATTTTCACTCTCGTGTCCTTACATACTCTTCATGTAAACTCTGTCCCAGTCATATGACCTACAGCTCCCTGAACATACTCAGTACTTCCACACTCTGTTTGTGCTTAAGTTAATTCCTCCAACTGTGTCTTCCTACAGCCCAAATGCTCCTCCTCATTTAAGGTCATGCTCAAACTCTCCTCCTTCGAGGTTTCCCCAGTCTACCAATCAGACCTGATTTCTCCCTCTACGATGAGCTGGTAGCATTTTTATTTGCAAATCTCTCATGGATCTAGCTGAACTCTATCCAATGTGAGGATTTCCTTAAGCAATTACTATCCTACTATCCTAGGTCCTGAAAATAGCTGAAAGTAGGAGGGTTTGTTTACCCTGTTCCCAGGATTTTGATGACTCCTGCTCAACACTTAACCAAAATTGTCCCTGTGGGTTTTCATTTTTATTATGATGACAGGGCTGAGATTTGAATCGGGTCTCCAGAGCACACTGAAACATGACGTATATTTCACAGGCAATCCCGCTGACTTTATGACCATAGGATTGTTCTTTCCATCCAACAATAACAAATTATTCATGCTGTATCTCAGAAGTCCCGAGGAGGGGATCTTGCCCTCCGGTGCCCCTGCCCATCTTGGGTTATGCTCATAATCCCAACATCTCCCTAGTCTGACCTTACATCTATCATCTAGAGTGTGCTTTCTCTTCCAATCTTCTGGAGCTCACAGTCTTGCTCACTAGAATGGACACTGCATTAGTATTTTTCTCTGAGTCCCCAGAAGATGGTCCCTGACATGTAGTAGCTACCCAGGAAGTAGGCAGTTGAACTTGTGGAAAGGCAGGTGGGTGGACACCATAGACATCCTTTATTTCCTTTCCACTTCTTGGCAGAGTGCCACCATTTGCCTCACCAATCTGAGAAGTGCCTGCATTATCTCTGAATTCAACACATTCTGCCTTAAAAAATTCTTTTTCGGAAAGCTGAACCCATCACTCATTATATACGCACTTACAATGCCTGCTTCCTTGGGGTCCCAGCCTCAGCAGAGTATGTGGCTTTTTCTGTGGCAGATCACCTATCCCTTCATTCCATGGATAATGATGACATTACTGTGTGTTAAAAACAAGGCCAAGTACTGGGGATTCAATAACATAAAAGGCACGCATTCCTCCTGTTTAGTGATAATACAAATACTCATCATCATGGAAGCGTACTGATGAGAAGCAGAACCTAGTGTGAAGATTCAGAAAGGCCTATCTGAAGAAGTGACATATAAGTGGGGATGGGAAGAGTGTGTAGGAGAAGCCAGCACGAGACAGAGGGTAATAGGTTCTGTGCAGAGGGAACAGGGTGTGGAAGCCTCGGACGTAAGAGAGTATGGTTAACTTAAATCACTGAGGCATCATTGCCTCTGAGGATTCTCCCCTGGTCCTCCTAATCTTGAAACGGAGGCCCCTCCTATATGTTCCCAAGCATCACCACACCCATCAGCACAGGCCTTATCACTTTGTATTGTGTGGGTGTCTACTTACTAAATTACCTATTCATTATTTATTAAAGTGTATATTTACTTGATCTTTCCCACTAAGTAATGGAATCCACAAGAACAAGCATTATGTCTGTCTTGACCATTACTGCATCTCGTGCAGTTGGTACAGGCTGGGTATGTAAATCTCGAAGGAAATGCCCTACCCATAGCCTTACCATTCAACATTGCTGTGTGTGCTTGCCTGCCTGCCAGGCATCCATGCCTGATGTATGGGCAGAGGAGGCCCTGCTAACAGAGAGCTACAGATGTCAGGGAATGAACACCCCCAGGAGCAGCCGCCACCAAGGGCTGTGAGGGTCAAGGGATATAAATACTAACAGCAGTTCTCTTCTCAGGTGGGAGAGCTGAGGGGTACGCCCTGCAACAAGGCTGCACTCCAGTGAGCCCAGCACCAAACTGCTTGAAAAAGCGGTCTTTATTGGCTGCCTTCCTTTCCCTTCTCACTTCCTTCCTGATGTTTCCTGGGCTCCCCTCTCAATTAGACCACTCACAATCAGGTCCTTGGCTCAGAGTCAGCTTCCAGAGGAACCCAAACTAAGATGGTCCTTACTAACTAGGTGGCTCCTGTCTCAGCTACTTATTTGCTTTATTAAGCAAGTTATTATTTCCCTGAGCCTTCACCCTTGTCCCCCACCCCACCCCCCGCCTCCTCTGCAAAATGCCCTCCCTCCCTCACCAGGTTCTTGCATGGCTCTAGGGATTCAAGGTGCATGAAGAGCCTGCTTGAACTGTGTTGTGCCTCATTACATGCCCATCTAAGGAGCTGAATCACAGCAGAGGAAGAGTTAAATGTCTGGAAAAAGATTTTCTGATTGCCTATCTTGACCTCAAGAACCCCAAATCTGCACTAGTTACTCCTGGAGTGGCTCCATACCCAGAGGGAAAACACAGTGCTTTTAATGAGAGGTTATTTCCTGCAGGTCACACATAGCTCTGGGGCCTGCTCCTGCCTCCTGGCTTAGATCGCAACTCTCTCGAATCCAGAGAAACTGGCTAGTAACCATTTCAGGGTTCTCACAGAGGGAGCCAGAATTTGGTTTCTATGTGTCTCACATTCACCTAAAACTGTGTTGGATATTTTCAGGTAAAGTGACAATGAGAGTTGACAAAGACATTGATGGGAACAGCGATCAGAGTAGGGGCCATTTTTAACCCTGGTAGGAGCTGAAGCTGCACATTTATCACCAACCTAAAGACTCCAGATAGTGCTATAATGTAATTGTTGGTATCACTGTTTTGCAAATCAGGACACTGAGGCTCAGAAAAGCTGAAGTGCGGCTCAGGATGAGACAGTGGCAACTTAGAGAATTAAGTTCAGGTACTAAATCCCACTCTCCAGGTAATCCTTGTTAGATATTCCATCATAAGAAGAGAAAATGGAAGAGTTCACTACAGGCAGAGCTACCGCAGGTTTTCGTGGCCTTCCCGCGAAGTAGCATCATCTATCAAGACCACATGCCAGCAAAGGCTCGACTCCCACCGGGAAGAGTCTGTAAGGAAGAAGTGCAGCATCCCCATGCAGATGAGGCCAGAGCAGGCCAAGTGGGAATCCTGAACTTTCATCCCGCCAGGTGGTAATGAGCCCCCGGCACTATAGGGCCAGTGAGGCCCCCACAAGGCACCTGGGAGTCCACCCCTCCCTGGCAGTGATGAAACATCCCCCATCCTCCCTGACTAGAAGTGTCTCATAGGATGCCCAGCAAAGAGTCGGGACTTTCACCACACCCCCCCCACCAGAAACAAGGCCAGATTCTCCCTCCACCCCACACTGACATCACTGAAGGAAAGTAGTGACAAATTCCTACCCTTCTCATCCAGGGAGGTGTTAGCGAGGGCTGCTAAGGACTCAGAACCTCCCCTTCCCGCCCCTGCTCCTAGAGTCTTCCCTCTCAGCTGTCAATGTAGGCAACGAGAAAGCTGGACCCCCAGATGACAATTGCAAAGCTACACCCCTCTCACTTCCCCTTCTGGCAGAACTTTAGGCTCAATATATCTAAACTGTATTAAATAGTCCACTTAAACAGAAGATAGAAATTGTCAAAGTCCCTATTGCAATAAACACAGCAAAAACTACAAGAAATGGTGAACTGGGGGAAAATGTTTACTTTGCATTACAGAAAAAGTGCTCATTTCTCATATAAATTGATGTCAAAAAGAACTCCACAGAAAAATGGGCAAAATAATAACAAAGTTTCAGAAAACACAGGTAGGTTCTTACACATGAACAGATGCTCACTCTCATAAGGTAAATGATAACCGCAATTTCACTAAGGTTTCCCTCTTAAGTTGGACTTAGTGACTCAAATATAAAGACTAGAGTATGGAAAATGGAAAAAATAAAGTAACATTATAGTGAAGAGATATAGTGCAGACACTTCCCTGGTGGCCCAGATGGTAAAACGTCTGCCTAAAATGCAGGAGACCCGGGTTCGATCCCTGGGTTGGGAAGATCTCCTGGAGAAGGAAATGGCAACCCACTCCAGTATTCTTCCCTGGAAATGGCAAGAAAATGGACGGAGGAGCCTGGTAGGCTACAGTCCATGGGGTTGCAAAGAGTTGGACACGACTGAGCTACTTCAATGTCAATATCAATATAGTGCAGAGATTTGACAGACAATACCAAAACTAGATGTAAGATTATTATCCTATTAGTAAAAAAGGATTATTAACCTATAAGAAAAAAATCCTTTAAGAAGAAAATATCAGACAAACCTCAATTAAGGGATAGTCTACAAAATACCAACTAGTTCCTCAAAATTGTCAAAGTCATGAAGAAAAACAAGGGAAGACTGAGTAACTGTCAGAGATCAGAAGAGAGAAGCATGATGACTAATGCAATATGTCCTCCTGGATGGAATTATGGGGAAAACGGACATCAGTAGAAAAACTGGTGAAATCTAAAAACACCTTGAGTTTTATTAACAGCAGTATGTGTGTGCACTGTCACAAGGCATGTCCAACTCCTGTGACCCCAGGAGTTTTCTGAATATTGAGCTTTAAGCCAACTTTTTCACTCTCCTCTTTCACTTTCATCAAGAGGCTCTTTAGCTCCTCTTCACTTTCTGCCATAAGGGTGGTGACATCTGCATATCTGAGGTGATTGATATTTCTCCCAGCAATCTTGATTCTAGCTTGTGCTTCTTCCAGCCCAGCGTTTCTCATGATGTACTCTGCATATAAGTTACATAAGCAAGGTGACAACATACAGCCTTGACATACTCCTTTTCCTATTTGGAACCAGTCTGTTATTCCATGTCCAGTTCTAACTATTGCTTCCTGACCTGCATACAGATTTCTCAGGAGGCAGGTCAGGTGATCTGGTATTCCCATCTCTCTTAGAATTTTCCACAGTTTATTGTGATCCACATAGTCAAAGGCTTTGGCATAGTCAATAAAGCAGAAATAGATGTTTTTTCTGGAACTCTCTTGCTTTTTTCATGATCCAGAAGATGTTGACAATTTGATCTCTGGTTCCTCTGCCTTTTCTAAAGCCAGCTTGAACATCAGGGAGTTCACGGTTCATGTATTGCTGAAGCCTGGCTTGGAGAATTTTGAGCATCACTTTACTAGCGTGTGAGATGAGTGCAATTGTGCTGTAGTTTGAGCATTCTTTGGCATTGCCTTTCATTGGGATTGGAATGAAAACTGACCTTTTCCAGTGGCCACTGCTGAGTTTTCCAAAGTTGCTGGAATATTGACTGTAGCATTTTCACAGCATCATATTACAGGATTTGAAATAGCTTAACTGGAATTCCATCACCTCCACTAGCTTTGTTCGTGGTGATGCTTCCTCTGGCCCATTTCACTTGGCATTCCAGAATGTCTGGCTCTAGGTGAGCGATCACACCATTGTGATTATCTTGGTTGTGAAGATCTTTTTTGTACAGTTCTTCCGTGTTTTCTTGCCACCTCTTCTTAATATCTTCTGCTTCTGTTAGGTCCCTATCATTTCTGTCCTTTATCGAGTCCATCTTTGCATGAAATGTTCCCTATGTACATTAAAATAAATCTCAAAGAGTAGACAGGGAACTAGAAAACACCTGCTTCCAGGAAAGAACACTGGAGTAGCCAGAACTGAAAGAGATCTCTTCCTGGATACCTGGACACTTTTTAATATATTTTGAATTTTGAAAGATGTGGGTATCTTACCTACCATATTTCCCCTATCTAAGATGCCATCAATTGCAAAATTCAGCATTCTCGCATGTACAACTAAGAACAAAAAGCTGCCATTTACCTGTAAACCTAAAACCCCACTGATTATAAGAGAAATCCTGATTTCAAGATGTATATCTTTAGAAGCAATAAATATACAATTTTCAATGTGCATGTTCTAAACAATAAAACATGCCTTCAAAATAAAATGTTAAAAATATTTTCAAGAAATATCCATTTGTTTTTATATGTGTAGAAACTGTCTGAAGGAATGTGTGTTGAACAGTTTCAGCAATTATTGCTAGGTAATAGAATAGGGGCGATTTTTATTTTCTTCTCTGTATTTTCTAAAACCTCTACAAGAATAAAGCATTACTTTTATGATCAGACAAGTATGTTAGTAAATGCATTGTGAGCCTAAGTTTTGAAGGGGCAAATTTAGTCACCTTGTTTGTGGTGAGAACATTTTTAAAAGTTAACCTTGTTAGTGATAAGCCCCCCGTCTCCTTTGAAATTTCCTCCTCCTGTCACTTAAATGGTGATTTCCCCAGCTTGTCCTCCTCCTCTTCTCAGACTGTTTTGACACAGAACCAGCTGTGTTACAGTTCAGGGTGAGGCTGTGATGCCAGATGGACCTGTTGTGAGTCTGGACTCTGCTTCTTACTGGAAACCACTCCTGGCCTTGGTTTTTTCATCTGCAAAACGGGGATGATACCTGAGAGTGGTTGTAATGATTAAGAGTGGGTGTGTATACAGTAGGTGCTGGCAGAGTAAATGACCTATCAGCTCTAGTTATGCTGACTTGTCCCTGGATCATCTCCATACACAAGGTGTTGGTTATAATCTGTTTGCTGATGACTCCCAGATTTATTTTTCAGCCCAGACCTGTGTCCTGAGCTTCAGGCCTCAGGCTTTCTGGATATCCCCTCTTGGGCATCACGCACATACAATCTATCTAAAACTGAACTCATTAGCACTCAAGCCAATGATCTGCTTTTCCTTCATTTGCTTCTACTTCCAGTCATCTCCTGGTTTGCTCTGATGAGACACCTCATTCTTGACTTCATTTAGCTTGACACCACCCCTTACAACCATGTCACACACATACACACACATACACAGAATCAATCAATCAGTTTGTCCAACAGGTACAAGCTTCTTCCCCACCCCCATTGCCATGTAGGAAGCCTTCAGCTCTCTCTTAGATTGTGGCAGCATCTTCTGGGCTTCCCTCCATCCTATCTTTTTCCCACACTTCAGGCAGAATGATCTTCCCAATGAGAAATCTAATCAAGGTGTCCTTGTCTAGGCTGTTGTCCTTCAATCACTAAGTTGTGTCCAACTCTTTGTGACACCATGAACTACAACATGCCGGACTTCCCTGTCCTTCACTATCTCCTGGAGTTTGCTCAAACTCGTGTCCATTGAGTTGGTGATGTTATCCAACTATCTCACCCTCTGTCCCCTCCTCCTCCTGCCCTCCAGCATTAGGGTCTTTTCCAGTGAGTTGGTTCTTTGCATCAGATGGCCTGGGTATTGGAGCTTCAGCATCAGTCCTTCCAATTTATATTCAGGGTTGATTTCCTTTAGGATTGACTGGTTTGACTTCCTTGCTGTCCAAGGGACTCTCAAGAGTCTATGTAAGCTGTCAATGAGTTCCCACTAATCTTAGAACAAGCTCTTTTAATATGGTTATACATCCTGTCTCTGTATCCATTCTTTCCCCCAATCTTATTTCATGTCACTGATGCTTAATGACAGCCATAATGAACGGCTGTATATTTCTAAAGGGATCTGTTATCTGGTTTCACTCAAGACCTTTGCACAGGTTGCTTCCTCTAACTGGAACCCACTCTCCACTCTTTGCACAGCTAATGCTTGCTTTCCATTAGGCCTCAGATTAGATGACTTTGTCTAGGAAAGCATCTCCCAAACCCAGTTCTCGGCTGGTTTTGCCTTCCAGATGCTCCCACCAAACCTATACTTCTCATAAAAGATTTTGCAGTCTTTGCTTGTTTTTCCTCAACTCACCTTGACACTTCTTTTTTTCCTAATTTTATTTTAATACAGTTTTTAAAAGGTTACTTTCCATTTACAGCTATTACAAAATATTGGCTATATTTCCATATTGTATGATACATTCTTGAGTCTTTAATACATCTAAAAATTTGTACCTTCCACTCCCTCACTCTAAATTCCATTCTCCCCAACTGGTAATCACTACTTTGTTCTCTTTGAGTCTGTTACAGCAATATTTTTTAAAATTTTACATTGGAGTATAGTTGATTTACAATATCATGTTAGTTTCAGGTATACAGCAAACTGATTTAGTTATATATATACATCTATTCTTTTCCAGGTTTTTCCCTTTCTAGGTTATTACAGACTATTTAGCAGAGTTCTCTGTGCTATACAGCACAAGTAATTCAAAGTGTACAGGTGTACAGCAAAGTAATTCAGTTATATATACATATATATATATATTCTTTTCAAATTCTTTTTCCATTTAGGTTATTACAGAATATTGAGTATTCTCTGTGTTATACAGTAGGTCCTTGTTGGTTATCTATTTTAAATATAGCACTGTGTATTATGTCAATCCCAAACTCTCAATCTGTCCTTGCCTGGCCCCATCCTTTCCCCCTGATAACCATAAGGTTCATTCTCCAATAAATGAGTTTGGTGAATCTGTTTCTATTTTGCAGATAAGTTTATTTGTATCATTTTTTTTTAGATTCTGCATGTAAGTGCTATCATATGATATTTATCCTTCTGTGTCTGATTTACTTCACTTAGTATGACAATCTACAGGTCATCCATGTTGCTGCAAATGGCATTATTTCACTCATTTTAATGGTTGAGTAATATTCCATTGTATATATGTACCACATCTTCTTTATTCATTTTTCTGTCTGTGAACATCTAGGTTGCTTCCATGTGTTGATTATTGTAAATAATGCTGCAGTGAACATTAGGGTGTATGATTCTTTTCAAATCATGGTTTTCTCTGGATATATGCCCAGGAGTAAGATTGTGGGATCATACGGAAGCTGTAATTTGTTTTTTAAGAAACCTCCAAGCTCTTCTCCATACTGTCTGTACTAAAGGGCATGTATTCCCACCAAGAGTGGAAGAGGATTCCCTTTTCTCCACACCCTCTTCAGTATTTGTTCCTAGTCTGTTTGATGATGGCTGTTCTGATTGGTGTGAGCTAACCCACTAGTATTCTTGCCTGGGAAATCCCATGGACTGAGGAGTCTGGTGGGCTACTGTCCAGGGGGTCACAAAAGTTTCGGATACAACGTAGAGAATAAACAACAACAGTACCTCATTGTAGTTCTGATTCACGTTTCTCTAACAATTGGGATGTCAACCATTTTGCCGTGTGCTCTTTGGCTATCTGTATATCTTCTTTGGAGAAATGTCTATTTAATATCTGCCCATTTCTTGATTGAGGTTTTTTAGTTTGAGTATAGAGCTGCATGAGCCATTTGTTTATTTTGGAGATTAATTTGCTGTCATTCCCTTGGTTTGCAAATATTTCTCCCATTCCACAGGTTGTTTTTTTTCATTCTGTTTATGCTTTGCTTTGCTGTGCAAAAGCTTTAAAGTTTAATTAGGTCCCATTTGTTTGTTTTCATTTTTATTTTTATTACTCTAGAAGGTAGATTTAAAAAGATATCGCCCTGAATTATGTCAGAGTCTTCTGCCCGTATTTTCCCCTAAGAGTTCTATAGTATCTGGTCTTACATTTAGGTCTTTAATCCATTTTGAGTTTATTTTTGTGTAGGGTAATAGAGAATGTTCTAATTTGGACTTATTTTCACATGAAAGTGGCAAGGGCTACAAACCAGAACTTGCATTGCTAGTTTTGTTGACTGTCTAGACTCACCACTATGTCCACCTCCCTTTGATGTTCCCAGCACTGTTACCAGACCACACTTGGTTCTGTTCTCCCCCACATGCAGTAAAGCCAATCTCCTGACCCTGGTTGTGGTGAAGGAAAGTGCAATATTTATTGCTGGGTGCTAAGCAAGGAGTCCAAACAGCTAGTGCTTGAAAGGCCCAAACTCCCCAAAGGCTTTCAGGGAAAGGTTTTCAAGGACAAGGTGAGGAAGTGGGTTGTGGGATGTGTGATCAGCTCACGGACATTTTTCTGATCAGTTGGTGATGAGGTAATCAGGAGTCAACATCATCAATCTTCTGGGGTCTACATGTCTGTGAATAGCATATAGTTAGCATCTTCCGCCTGGGGGGGTTTCAGTATTGGCAAAACAGCTCACAGACATGGCTCAGAATATTACCTATAGCCCTTGAAGAGAAATTAAAGATCCTTGACTTTACTTAATGCCTAAACTGTTTTGTTTTGTCCTATTTGGCTGCTTTCCTTTGCTTCTGCATTGTCTCACTTCTTTAATTAAATTTATTGTTTGCCTACAGTTTATCTATAGACAAAAGACAGGTGAAAGACATCAGTGGGTTGGGTGGGTGCTGTTTCTGTTATGGGAAGGCCCTGTAGGGTCTTGCTTAGTTACACAGACAAGATGCTTGATGGTTAATAAACATTTATTGAAAATGTATGAACATATAAAAAAAGATGAATGAATGAACATCAGGAGGCCTACAATTTCCCTGAGCCTTCTATCTGTTGCTTTGAAGGAAAGGTTCAAGGTGCCCGACTTGACACCCATGGACTATTTCGCCACTATCCTTGGAGTGTTGCCTGAATCTCTTTGCCCTCGTCTGGTGAACCAGGATCAACAGCTCAATAAGCTGAGGCTCAAGTTTCCCAAAGTGCCCATGGGTGCCCCCTAAATACCTTTTCATTAGCGTGTAATTGGCAGAGCTGTCCTAGATTCGGGCCTTGGTTGCATTCCTTAGTGGTGAAGGCCACTTATATAAGCTGAGTGGGCTGTCTTTGAGACATATCCAGGGCTTGCAGGGGAAATTTTCCTTCTCTCCATCATTTGTTTGCCTGCTGCAGTGAGGATATTTTTGGATTTTGGCTGAGTCTGTCTCTCTTTTTGGCCTGTGTACCCCTAGGGAATTGCTGCTGCTACAGATGGAAACTGACTGAAGAGTAACTGTAGGCCAGGTCTGGAAACAGGAAAAGGAAGAGAGCTGCAGGGTGTCCTGGCCTGCCCCCTCCCCCTGACCCTTACCCCCCTCCGCCTCACACTACCCTAGGGCCCCACCTCCAGGTCTATTAGGACCTGAGCATAATTTCTGAGCTGAAACATTCCAGGAAGTGCTCTACTGAGGGAGATGCCCTGAGGTTCTCCGCAGCAGAGTGAATGCAGCAGGATGGGCCCCCTAGAAAGACCGCTGTTGCAGAGGAATGGATCCTAGGTTCAAGACAGGACTCTGGCTTAGAACCTGGGTAACAATAGGGAGGTTATTTAACCTCTCTGCACCTCAATTTCCTCATTTGTAAAATGGGAATAATATCACTGTAACCCTATTTTTCAGGATTGTTTAAGAATTAGATCATTTGAATCCTGCCTGACCCATAATAAAATCTCAATAAATCTCATCTAGTCATTATATTTGAAATGGAGATGCAAGAAATATCTTTGGATGAATAA